>JAWZYV010003564.1:0-13246 GCA_038373885.1 Cheiracanthium punctorium | reverse complement strand
TTATGATGGATTTAGAAATTTATGATTTGCCATATAATGACAATTTTATTATGCAGTCAGCGTCTTAAATTTATGCCTGAATCCATCAAAATCCATTAGGTTATGTTATTCATTTTAAGTGAAATTATTTCTCTTACACTTTTTTCATAGCTTTAGAATTAGTAAGACAAAAATTGCCTATTTATTTATAATTTGGATAAGCTCTTTTATGTCTCCAATATAAATTGGATAACTGGAACAAATTCAACGTGTTAAAAAAATATTAATTTGATCAACGGAAAACTGATATTTTACTCTTTAAGGTACAACATATAATTTCGACTTTAAGTAATTCCTAAACACAAAAAATTTTTGCTTTTTACAATAGTCTTTTAATTATTAATTAGTCGTACATTTTAATTTAGGAGATTGCATGGAGACGGGATTCGCAAGCCCGCGTATTTCATGACAGCTGAAGCAAACTTATAATGTACAGTTTGCAGCGTTTAAGTTCGCCTTTGCGTTAAGCTCGACACGACGAACAGACTATTCTCTAGAAAATGGACGATAAACCAAATTGTGTTCTTAGCTCCTTAACTGGAAGGTCAAGAAGTCACATCCCGCTTGCAGTGTCTGTAATTCAGAAGGTTTGATGCTTCATGCTTGAAGTTCCTCTAAGGGAGACTTTGAACGAACCAGTTTGAACCGCCGTGCCAAATTTCAATCGAAAATCAACAACCAAATCAAGATTAATTCAAGTAATTTTTTTATTCCCACTAAGCACAACGTTTAGCGATTTCAAAGAGATGTCATCACTAAGTTCGGTTTTGCATATCGAGTAGACACAAGTCGCCTTCCATTGACTGTCGCGCAAGACGACTGCTCTACTTGGTGAAGGACTAGAGGCGTTAATCAAAAAGCAAAAAACAGTGTCTTTGCATTTTGAAGCCTAATATAGACGATTATAAAAGGGAAGATAAAACTAAGCGCTCTCTTCCCTAAAAGCACCGTGACCTCATATTGATCGTCGAATTTGTTTCCGCAGTAATTTCACAGAGTGATATATCTCCCCGAAGTCACAATCTGAGTTTTTCAAAAGGAGAAGTGATTTTCAAGTGATATGGCTAGAACAGCGTCACAAACGATTCGCCACTGTGACGTCGCGTGAAAGTCACAAACAAGTCTTGATGTGACTTCTATTTGATGCTACATAAAGTGGCTGTGACATACGTTATACAATTGGGATGGACGTCTGTTCGACATGCACGTAACTTTATGTAAGGGTTTACGGTTTGTAAACAACTATTCTAAATAAAATAAATGTATTTTTATTCAATAAAATAGTTCAAATATCCATTCTTCGCACAGGAGAAAACAGACGAATTGTTGCACTGCTAACGCAAACAACATTGGGACATTTGCACCAGAATAGCTATCCTAACTTGTACGGTAAAACTTCACTTTCTTTATAGAACTTTGTAGTAGATTACTTATGGAGGTCCTTAGTTTTATGGATGGACCAAAATCAATAATGAAGAGAAAAATATTTCAAGAAGTCTAGGAATTTTTAACAGTCTGTGCATGTGAGAAGCAATTTTTGACTGTAAAATAATTCTTATATGTATTAATAAAATTAACACTCCATACATTTAATCTTCGTCCACTTAAAATAAATAATTAATTCTCATGTTCTATTTTCAAAACTATAGTTAAGGTAGTATTAGAATCTCTTGCTGTCACTCAAATTCTTGAATTCAGCTGTCTAACAAAGCATTTATAACTCAGAAAATAAAAATACATAAATATGAAACAAGTTGAAAACTAACTTACATGTGCTTTAAATATGCTCGGGTTTTGAATGCAATTCTTGTTATTTTGCATTTTATTTTATTTGCACGCGATTTCAGCTCTCTGACATAGGCAGCGACATCTATAGTAAGAACAATGGTAACCGTTTCGAGAGCTTTAACCCTGGTACCTATTCTTATGGTACCTATCCTTAAATATTAAACTATGGTGTCGCTCTAGCGAATAAAGACATTTTTTTTAGAACCCAGGTCTTCTCCCCCCCTCCAAAAAGAAAAAGAAAAAAATGCGCTCAACAAAAGATAAATAAAGCGTGGAATTTTCAGAACATTTATTTTAGCAGACGATATTTAGAACAGCGGAGGAAATAACTAAAGGTATATTTTTCACAGAAAAATTACAGCAGATTTAAAATGAAATTTGTAGAATAATTTCACCTGTGGCAAAATGTTGTCCACACAACTTGCAGTCATAGCTGTATTTCTAAAGCATTTTTTAACTTATGACATCAAAATGACATCAATCTCACTTACGATTACTCAATTATTTCATCTCTCTTTTTCACTCGCGGATATCAAAGAAAACTTTATGCAATTTAAAATAGCCAGAAATTGCTAAAAATTAGGGAAAGGGTGAACTTTCAGATTTTGAATGTAGCGTTGAATTTTTTCTATGAATGTCTGCATAACTGTGCCAATTTCCAAGCCGATCAGTCTTGTAGTTTAGTAGGAAAAACATCGAATATACATTCATACATTCATTTTAATTTACTTAAATATATGCATGAATATCCACTAACGTCCGTACCAATACATGGCATATTCTTGATCTACCTTTTTCATTCACTCTTTACGCTGTAGGTTACGACTTCATTCCAGACAATCCCAGATTAGTACATTAACCATAAATTCAGCTTGATACAAAATGCAATTGAAGGGAAAAGTCATGCTGGTCACGTTTTTAAAAGCTTCGGAACTTTTCTAAAGGAAATGAATACTAAAATCCAGATCTTCGCTTGCTCTGAACTCTTTTATTTGCATACATATTACTATGTAATATTGATTTTCGAGAGGGGAAGCGTGATTTATGTTGAATTACATATTTTGGATATTTATCCTTGCAAAAGTAAAACAACATCTTAATAAGCGCTCCAGGGAAAACCACAGAATTTAAAGTTGTTTATATTTTATGAGATTTGGCACATTAAGGAAATAAGAACTCGTAAAATTAAATTGACTTAAAGTTAATGTTATCGCGAATTTATGTCGCTTGGTATACATTAAGGCCATTCTTTGCTCTCTTGTGTAAAGTTACTCAAAATATCTATGCAAGATAAATATTTGTTTTAAATAAGATGTAAATGGAGCTGCTTGATTTATATTATTTTCAATTAAAGAGTGTTTGCAGAGATCTGTGTTAAAAGTAAAGGTACTGCACAAAATATTGATTAAAAAAAGCTAATTTTTTTGCACAAACTAAAAATTTCATATTTATACTTATTTATCAACAGTTTGTTGCTTCTACAATTATGTTGCTCTTCAAAAAATTGTCAACAAATTAAGCTGTATTTTTTATTTTAGTTTCTACATCTGGAATGTACACCAAATTGTTGTCGTTTTGAAATAGCTTCACCAATTAAACTATTCTTGGCGATATTATATTATACTGTGGCCTAACTATTGGTAAAGTAGAATTTGCATGCATTATAAGAAGATATATAAAATTAAGAAGCTAAATTTCCTATGAGAGGGTCTATTCAAGTCTATCTAGATATCTTTTACGAAAAAAATTACTTCGTAAACTTAGAGAGAACACTTAATTTGATGAATTAGAGAAACATATGTTCCTATTCAATACATAGTTACTATGACCAAATAGTGACTTGCATAAATAAGCCAGCCAGTATAAAATAAGATTATGGTGTTCTTGTCTCAGATTACGATAAATATGATTGCGTTTGGGCAGATAATTTTGATTAACGAAAAGCACCTTTTCAAAATGAAGATAATACGTCAAACCTTCGAGATGAAAATTCCCGTTTCTTGATGAAATCATCTGCAATTAATTATTGGGTTGGCAACAAAGTAATTGCGTTTTTCCGTATGTCAATATTTCGCCTGGCCAAAACTACTGAAGTTAATTATGCGAAATTTGGCACGTACGTGAGTTCTTCAACATAGGTGCTAGATCAGAGAGCATTTTCCAAAATCCGTAATCTTAGGGGGGTAAGGGGCGAAAAAGTTCTTTTCACATATCCCGCGTGATCTCAAATAAAAATAGAGATATCCGTGAAATTCTTTCTGTAAAATACAGCAGTCAAGAATACCTAAAAATTAATTTCAGGACATTTTTAATATTGTCCTCTAAGGAGGATAGAAGCGAAAAAAGGGGGAGGGTGGCCATCTTTTATGGACGAAAAAAAATACTGCCAGTGAAATTCTTTCTTTAAAATGTAACAAATATGAATCGTATGTTCAGGCACAGCTTACCTGTACTTAAAAACTTGTTGAAAACTTATTTGCTTGAATTTTACACCAGAAAACGCAATTACTTTGTTGCCAACCCAATAAAATTCACACAGTATTTTGCCAATGGCATGTTTCAGTATTATTACGAGATTAATCGTAGAAATTCCAATTCGATTCTTAACAGATCTCATACTCATAGTCAATTGAACGTGAACAAATCTGTTATATTACAAAAGTTGATATAAATTTTGAAAAGTATAACTAGTGATGAAGTGGGTAGTTTGTATTTTTTTTTCTTTCTCTTACTGATACAAAGTTGAAAAAATTAACTGCAATCAAAAATAGTTTCTTTTAATACTGTAACTGGGTGAACTCGTTCATTCTTGTTGCCGATTCCGCTCCACGACTCAGTCTTGATCAGACTAAAGGTGGTGCGCAGACCTTTCCCTCTTCGAGACGTTCTAGCAAACCTTTTTTTCCATGGATAAATTTATGTTCTTGGCGATTGTGGTAAAGACAATCGATGCGTCTGAATCAGAAGTCCGGGATCAAGGTGTTGGGTAAACATAAAACATAAAAATGTTGTTTGAATTTCATATAATACCGACAAGTTATAGAAAACGGTATATTAAAATAATAACTGGAGACTTTTGAAAAAAAGAGGTAAAGAGATGCATGTGACAGAAGCTTTATATTACACTTAGGTAGTAAAGACAGGATAATGTTGTAATTCTTCATCACTGCAAATTCACAGCACACATTGGGAACACATTTGGAACACATTTATTGAAAAAAAAGTGTTCCAGTTACCTAAAAGTATTCTGAAATGCGTTCCGAATGTGATCCGTTATAAAGGAAGTGTTCCGAAAGTGTTCTGAAAGTGTTATGCTTAGGATATTTGTTAATCTAAACTTAGGAACACATTTGAGAACAGATTGGGAACACCTTAAGAACAGATTAGGAACACATATTAGGAGCACATTTGAAAACAGATTGGGAACACTGGTGAAATCATTGCTTTCTTTGTTACAACGATATTGTTTATGAGCGAGTAGCCTGAACGGTATAGCATCGGCCTCGAGATCGGGAGGTTCGGGGTTCGAATCCCGCTGCCGGTAAGGAGAAAAAATAAAATCCGAGTCCACAAATTAATTCTAAAATTCATAACAAATGGCAGCACTAAATTATAGTAATTAACTAAAATTAATTAAATAATTCATTAAAATCAGTTCCAAATTCTAAAGTTCTAATTCCAAAACTAAAAGCATAGTTCCTAAACATAACACCAGATTGCAGCACTAAAAATTCAATAGGAAATGGCAAGCACTAAAATTAATTAATTAAATAAAATAACTAAAATAAATTAAAAGCTGTCCCAATTGAAACATAGCAGATTCCAAAAGTAGCAAAAATACAGCTCAATCCATTCCAGGAGGGAAACAACTCAACTCTACCCCTTACATCACTTCCGGTCACGCCCTTTGATGACGTCGCACCAGCACCTGTTCTTACTTTTTAGAAAGTGTTCTCAAATGTAACCCTAAAAGCATTCCTTAAAGTGTGCTAAAAAGGATGACAAAATAAGTGTCCTAAAAAGTATTCTGAAATAAATTCCAAACAGTGTTCTCAAAATGTGTTCCAAAAAGTGTTCTCAAAAAGGGGACAAAATAAGTGTTCCAAAAAGTGCTTTGAAAGGGGTTCCAAAAAGTGTTCTACAATGTGTTCCCATAAAGTGTTCTCAAAAAGGGGACAAATAAGTGTTCCGAAATGTGTTCCAAAAAGTGTTCTGAAATGAGTTCCGAAAAGTGCTCTGAAATGTGCTTTTAAAAGTGTTCTCAAAAAGGGGACAAAATAAGTGTTCCAAAAAGTGTTCTAAAATGTGTACAAAGATTTGCAGTGATTACATATCTGTTGTTTCTGCAAAGATAATGCTATATTGCTATTCGCCCTAGGAAAATAACTAAATACAAAACACAAGAACACCAAAATTAAAAATGTATATAGATACTCAGAGAACAATTCTAAAATATTTTCGAAAACTTTAAACTGTCAAAGTTCGAGGACAGTTTGAGAATGTCTGACCTGATATTCTAACTATTGATCACTGCTCCCAATTGACTGAACAAATAAATCAATTCTATCATGGTTCCAAATTTGCAGATCAATTAAAGTTATGGATCGTAGTCTCGGATCTAGACAACTTTGACAATCGGGCTCACTATAGTCATGCTGTGTCCTCCTATTCTTAAAAGACAGGAGTTGACAGTCCTGTTCGATTTAGAATACCGCAATTTAGTTCATGGTTTGACAAATTATCGAATGAACACCAAAGAGTATTGAAATGAAGTACGGGGTGTTTTGAAAAGAACTGAATAAAGCCGCTGTAAAGAAGTTCTTAATTTGCAATGAACAGGCTCTAATAAACTTTAATAAGCTTTCCGACACCAGCATATTATATTTTTAATATTTTATAATTAATTTCCTCATTAAACAAACGAAAGGGGAAAGAACAAAAGATTTCTTGATCATTATGGTGATTTAACAACGAAACAGACAGTTTAGACAGGAAAAGCATTGTCAGGTTTAGACGGTTTAGACTCAATGATTCAAGCACTGCTTTCATATAATTTAATACGTCTTTTTATGCACGAGAGAGCGATTGTAATTTTTGGGAATAGCCTTTTCTGAAACTTTTGTTTTAAGACAGGACTGGTTGGTATAAGAAATGAAGTGATGTTTATGACTAAGAAGCTTTTAATAAATGTTTTTTCTTTCTAATACTCAGGTCAGCGGTCTACTTGAGGCTTGATCACAACGAGGGCCGCAGCTTTGGTCATTTCATTATGGGGGCGCCTATTAGACAGGCAAACGATGCCCCTATGGGTGGTCAGCTAAATAATTTTGAATCTATTCCAGTTGAGAGACCTAGCACCTAACACCGGCACCCCAGAGGTATCGCTTGAACATGGGGGGCACTGATGCCAGGCACACATTTTACGTGCACCAGCTCCCACAGCAGTTAGACCGAGAGAGGAGTTCACCCTCCCAAGCCCTGGCCAAGCTGCTGCTGCTTCGCTTTCCGCGTTCTAACGGGAACGGAGATTAAGTAACTAGGCCACTGCAGTACCCTTTGATAAATGTTGTTTTTTGTCTTTAACATTGTGTCTTCGGATATTCGTATGTTAGTCCTTACGAACCAGAATTACTGGTACTGGTAGTGCAGGTTTTCGTGTTCATTGATGAGTATTATTTAGTCTCGACATTTATACTAAAACAAGCTCATTAGAGGTCAAACCGACATCAAATAATCAAAATAATGTGACACATAAATTCAACAACTTTCTGAAATATATTTCAAACTTTTAGAAAAACTATATTTGCATTTTAAAAGATACGGGTGCTCCCCCAATCGGCAGCAAGGTATTTACTCAGAATAACAAAAAGAAGACTTTTTTGTACTTCCTGAAGGATGAGTACAGTTTTTTTTGCTATACGCACACTCTGTACATCTTTTACAAATTTATTAATTTATTTGTCATACCCAATGCATATTCTTTTTTATTATTAGAACAATGTAACATTAATTTCAACTTGAAATAAAAGTTGCTTTCTAGCACCTCAATTATATTTAAATCATTTGGAAGACACACACATATACTAAATCGGATTTCTGAATATTTTTAATTAGCAATGAATATATAGTACATATTCATTGTTATTAAGCACTAGACATATTTTTTTTAATCACAATTAGCTAGCTTTAAAGCCGCGTTTCTGCTCTAATGTTTTTCAGGTGGTTTTTCTATCCACCGCAAATTTTGGCAAATGTTTTGGTCAAAATTTTTAACATTTAATACACTTGACCCTTTCAACGCAATCAATGTATCTTCGCTGTTGTCCACTGTCTTGGTCTTTTTTCCACAGTCTTTACCAGAAATGCTTTATTGCAAGTGCGATCTTCATGCACTATCCAGCCTGATGACCACATGACCAGCCCCCTTTAATTCCCTGCATTTTTACGTATTTTACAAGAACTGATTCTCTTTTAAAATTTGTTCATTTTAGTGCTATATCTCTTTCTTTAAAAACCATTTACCCAAACACCACTAAAAAAAATATTGTCTAATATTTCTGTCAACTTAAATTAAATTTTTTTTAATAAGATTTATAAGACCAGAAATTTCTTTTTTTTCCAAAATTTTTTTTTTCTTTTTTTGAAGAAATTTTCTTTTTTTCCAGAAATTTGACCAGACTTTTAATTTTCAAAAAAATTATTTTAAAATGTATACCTAAACATTTTGAAAGAAATACCGTGAAACTGGCCTTCAGATTTTCAAAACTCCATCCCTTAACTTTCCTTAAGTCCCTAAAATAAGTTTGAGAGTTGTTTGAAAATTCCAGTTTGATTTCTTCGCATCACTCAGCGAATTTCCCATTCGCGTTTCATATCTGCATAATAACTGCAGGTTGATTTTTTTAAAGAAAAGTTTCATGCATTGTTGGACCCGGATTTGTGACAGAAAAATTAGCAAATTACTCGGAAAAATTCTTCAGAGCGGAAATTTTAAAGACTGCATTTAGAACAGAAATAATCTTTATCTCTCTCTCTCTGTCTTTTCTCTTCTGAACACAGGTGTTTTATTTTCGCCGTTACATTTAATATATCCCTTGTGTGTTGTTTGATTGGAGATGCCTTTCAACCGGAAGATTTCTGATTCGATTATTTCTGTATTTCTCCATCTTATTTTCAATCACTGATATTTATTTAACGGTAAAATCAAAATCATAGTGTTTCTTTTTTTATCGAAAATATTTATCAGGATTTCTCGAATCTTGTACATGACAGTAAAACCATTTTTTAAATTTCTATTAAGTGGATTATTTTAAAATGTACGAGGCATATTCGAAAAGTAAGTTCCGTTTTGAAAATAAATTAGTAAAATATGTTTTTTCCGTTTTGAAAACAAATTAGTAAAAAAAAAAAAACACGACTCCACAGCATTTTTCATTCCACTGTCGGATTCAAAGCGCTAGCCGCCTAGCTCGCGCTTCATGTCCAGAAGCTAGTGGTATTCGGACAGCAACAAATCTAGGCTATACGGCGGGTTATTGAACTGCTCCCAACGAAACTGTCGTGTCATCTTTTGAGTGTCACCAGCAGTATGAGGCCGAGCATTGTCATGGAGCAACACAATTTTCCTTTACTGAGCATTCCTCTATATTTGTTTTGAAATGCACGCCGTAATTTTCTTTGCAGTTTCGTTGGGAGAAGTTCGATCACCAGCCGTACAGCCTAGGCTTAGTGCCGTTCGACTACAACTAGCTCCTGGACACGAAGAGCGAGCTCTTTGAATCCGACGATGGAATAAAAAAATGTTGCGGATTTGTACTTATCGTCATTGGCGGGAAGTTTCTACGAAGATGGTATAGAAAAGCTGGTAACCCCCAACGACAAGTGTTTGAACATCGGCGGAAACTATATAAAAAATATTTTAAGGTATGCTCTTTCATGTAAAAACAAAATTAGCTTGAAAATAATTTTTTATTACTAATTTTTTTTTTTCAGAATGGAACTTTTACGAATACACCTCGTATTACAGACGAACCTGCTTAATGGAATATCGGTTTAGGAATGGGTTAACGTAGCTGCTTATTGTAATAAATTTTCAACGTACCACAAACCGTGATAATTAATCAATATACCCGATAATGGAATATCCCGCTTATTAAAACAAATGTTCGTTGCTAATTAGCTATTCCATTAAATGCGTTCGACTGTATTTTGCAGAGAAGCAATGATTATGCATACAGGGTGTGTTGTAAAGTACTGAAAGCATAAACTTAACTGGTAGCAGAACTGCCCTTAAGAGCCGAGAGTAACGACATCTTGACTGTGAGACATGTGGACAGAGGTATGCAACTCTCCTACATGGTCAGCCAGTCTAACGTAGCGTTTAGTCCCAAAGCAAGCTTGTCTCTCTTTTTATCAATAAGGGATAAAAAAAAGACTGTCACCAACAATAGGACAAACCTTGGACTAACAGAATGTTCGTGAAATGCGTTAACCATTACACCAGTGAGCTTTTCTAAAATACTAATCCCATCTTTAATTCCACAACCACTATTTTTACATACATGCTTTCCACTAGAAAAAGAAAGTATGCGATGAGTAAGAATTTATGCCATAAAAATTTTTAACAAAAGAAAAAAAAAGATTCATTTTAGCAAAATAGTGAATTTTTTATGACGTTCTGCAGTCACCCCTAACGCAGAGTAAAAGTGTGAAATATTTTAATTCAGTTTACACAGATTAAATATCAAAATACTTAAGCTTATTCTTAATCAAGAGTAAAACAGCAAATCTGTGTATACTAATTGCAATGTCACAGCAAAAGAATCTTGTCGAATGGCATTGCAAAAAATCTAACGCTTACTCCAGTTTAATTTTTGTGATTCTTAAACAAAAACGAAAAAGGTAATCGAAAACTCCGGAATGAAATAACTTCAGCTCAAAGGTTTGAATAAGGTTAAAATTTCTATCCTGATAGTGACAGGGCTGGAAATTGCATTCTTCTTGCATGCAAATTAAAGTGTATCAAGTTCTCTTGCTCCATTTAGTAGAGCAAACTTGTACGTGTTGAGATAAGAAAAATGATTGAAATATCATCTGTTTAACCCTTTGAGGCGTAACCCTTTCCCAATGCTGAAAAAAGGGCAGCCGTTGCCATCGCTCGAATTAACTACCAGCAAGATGGCGGACGATCGGAACGTTTATCGCGTGCCCCAGATCTAGAGACCCTTTTTTTGACGCAGCGGGCTGTGCCGGGCACAAATGTCAGTGCTGTTAAAAATAATCGCGACCATTTTTTTTCCGGGAAAGGACGTCTTAAAAAGTAAAGGATTCTCGTGGAGCTGTGTCACCCGCAACTATTTTTATAGATATCCAATCTAGTCTTCGTGACAGGCAACAGTCAAAATGTCAGAGTTTGGTGTTCCCAGAGCGGGAACACTGCGCATTAAAGTGTTAAAGAGAAAAATCTTTTTTTTTTTTCAAAGAAGGATCTTTACAGGAGGAACAATTTAGATCAGGTTTCTTATAAATTTACGTATATCATGCCCCCCCCCATCTCTCAAGAAGATATTTTTTAACGACCCCATTTTTAAACTTAGACATCTTTCATTGCTTTCGAAACTCCTGGCTCGATAACCTCATAAAAACAATCATAAAGTACTATAAAATTTCGAAGCGTACAATATAGAAGCATAAAAAATATAGAAACATAAAAGAACAAGTCAACTTCTGACGAAAGTTTATAAAACGTGTAATTACTAAGTATATTTTAAACAATACTGTATTTAAAGAAAACATAAAAATCTCTGAAAATATGTAAGAATCATAGAACATAATAATATATGTACTATTCTATTATAAGGGTGTGTGACAATTCCCTCTAGGGATTGGAAAGCTTATAAATATATATATATATATATATATATATATATATATATATATATATATATATATATATATATATATATTACCAATACAGCAACAAAGTTGACTTTATTGGAGGAAGAAGTGCTACAAGTTTTATTTCACAAAATTCCAGTGTGTGAACCTTTTGTGACAGCGACATATTAATGCAATTTCGTCGTGGGTGGGTGGGTGGCAGTTAGCTTGTCGGTGGTGGCGGTTAGTTAGAAGATTAACATATGTATCCACTTTGAAGAAGTAAAATTGGATCTTTTACATTCATTTCGTTTCTTTCAATTGGGGTGGTACGCCCCCCCCCCCCTATAATCCGCCCTTGTTTCGTGATGCGGCAGATATCAAGTCTAAATTCAAATTCTTCCCACACTTACACACTCGTTTTAACATGGTAAGAAATGCAGTTGTGATTCTTTGGCGTAAATTTCGCTTTTGGCACAAACACACGATCTTTTATGTAAACCCATAAAAAAAAATCGACCGGACTTAGGTCCGGAGAGCGAGGTGGCCACGGAAGAAGGCGATTGTCATCGGCAGAACCTCGTCCAATCCAGTGACAAGGAAGCCCGTTATTTCTGAAACAAAACTTGCAATGTTTATTTCTTGGAGAAGACTTTACTGGAGATAGAAACATTGCAAGATTTGTCTTCCTTGGAGAACAAAATAATTGACCTCCCCCCACCTCCACAAAATTGCATTAATCCGTCACTGTCATCACGAAAGGTTCATAAATTGGATTTTCGTGAAATAAAACTTGTAACAATTCTTTCTCCAATAAAGTCAAATTTGTTGCTCCATTGGTAATATATATATATAAGTCTTCTAAACCCGGGAGGGAATTGTGACATAACTTCGTGCTTTAGTTGGTGCTTCAGAAATATTTTTTCATTGTTCTGTGTTTCTTGGCTTTCCATCATGTTTTTGAACCGCTTGCAATCATTTTTCATAATTTCGCGGACCCCAGTTAAAGACGATTGGGAACCCTAGGGGTCCAAAGTCCACAGTTTAAGAACCTTTGTTTTAGAGAATCAAGTGAGATCTGATTAAATGTCGTCAAATTCAATAAGCACTTTTTCCAATTTGGGAAATGGCTAAAATTAATTTTGCTTTTCCTTATTGCAATTATTTATTAAAGTGTTTTAGAATATTGTAAGAAGGTAAAAACTAATCTCCCAAAGCTGTAAATTAGTTTCAATTTCTTTACAAGTTTGGAACTAAATCCTTAAAATTAATCGTATAAGCAACTCAAAACAATCCATTGTCTCGAAATGTTTACTGCCCTCTATCTAAAACATAATCAATTGCTTTTTTCGCCGAAAGTAAGTGAAAAGATAATACATTTGTAGATATATATATATTTTTTGTCATTATGGCGCCTAATTCAATTTTCTTTGCATGGATTCCCAATTGATTTTCGTGTTACATCTGTATTTTGCGCAGGCAGGCTGTAAGTACTTAGAGGGTGATGGGAGGTTTCCAAGAAGAAATTGCCATCACGTTCTTG
>JAWZYV010003563.1:0-13625 GCA_038373885.1 Cheiracanthium punctorium | reverse complement strand
CGGTCCGGATCCACTTCTTTCTGCCAAATGGATCCGAAGTCGTTCCTCTCGGTCCGGACCGGTTCCGATTTCGGACCGAAAGGAACGGGTCCGGACCCGCTCCTTTTCCTGGGAGCGGATCCAATAGGACCGGGTCCGAAGGAGTCGGTCCTTCAGAGGATCAGATCCGTTCGGACCGGATCCTCAAAAGGACCGACTTTACCCACCACTGTATGCACTCAGTTTCCTTTACGAACATCTTAGATGGTCTCGTTGCACGAGTGCAACTCGTTTGGCGTTTACGATTGCAACTTGAAAACGAACAACCACTGTTGCTATCTCTTATCGGGAAAAATCCCTAAAATACTAATGAATCAATGTGAATCAGCATAAGAACGACTCTTTTTCAGGGGAATTCCCTTTAGAGATGGGCGGTTCAACTCATTTTACTGATTCGAATCTCGACTCACTTACTACTTCAATGATTCGAATCAGTGATTCGAATCTTGAATCAATAAAACAACTAAAGAAATTTTCCCTCTCTCTGCGCCGAAAGCCGTAAACACCCTTCACCCATTCATCGGGTTTCTTCTCCGCTGAGTTCTCGGGCAGCTAGCATCTCTCTCCTTGCTCGAGTAAAACTAGTGTTTAAACTGCCCGAAATGAAAATACAGGGGAGCTTCGTATGACTCCCTGGGCCTGTAAGATTAAAAGGTTAAGTTTGGTGTCAAAGTATTCGAAATTTTATGTATCGATGGGGTGTACGTCTAGGGGGGATCGAAAATCAATAAAAACGCGCTCCGATGGATAGTTTCCGAGATATACGTTAATTAATTATGGTAATTAGACTAATTAACCGTGATTGAGGCTTAAAAGGACTGCAAACATGTAGAAATTGGCTCTGGGATGGTTTCCAGACATTGGAGATGCCGCCGGAGGAGGCTAGTGTTTAAAATGCCCAAATTGAAAATATAGGGGAGCTTCGTATGACCCCCTGGACCCCTAAGATTAAAAGGTTAAGTTTCGTGTCAAAGTATTCGAAATTTTAAGTATCGGTGGGGTGTTGAGTCTAGGGGGGGTCGAGAATCAATAAAAACGCGCTCCGGATAGAGCGCGTTTTCGCGCTCTATCCGCACTCTATCCGTTTTCGCGCCCTATCCAATAAAACGCGCTCCAATAAAAACGCGCTCCGGATCAGGATAGTTTCCCAGATATACGTTAATTAATTATGGTAATTAGACTAATAAACCATGGAGCTGTTTTTTCCGCGATCCGGCATCGTCATCAACGGAGAGAAAGCAGTAGCAACCCTGACAGCACACTTGCCCAATTTACGTCCATATCTGGACAAACTTGTCCAAAACATGTCTATGATAAGATATCTCCTGGACATCTTTGGGAAAGTCCATAATATGTCTAGAATCAGACATGATTGGGGCATGTAACACCCCAATTAAGTACTATTACGACAAAAACGGGAAAATCCATATTATGTCTGTTATATGACATGAATTGGACATCTAAACACCCCAATCATGTCTATTTTATGACATAAATGGGAAAATCTATCGGCGACAAACTCTGATTGGCTCAATTTGTTTGATCATGCACAGTAACATTTTTGTATGCACGTTGTTTTCTATAATCTGTGGTGGTTGTGGTAGATAGTACCCATATATTTGAAGTTTCCTTGTCAGCTAATTATAACATTTTTATGCGCACTTCTTGCATATTGCTTGCCTATATGACTGTTCTTTACAATACGGGGTAATGTACAACTTTTTTGACTTAATGTGTATTTTAATAAAAACATTAATTCGACTCGTCAGGAATGGCGAAATGTTGAATAAGAAGTTAATGATGAATTATTCCTTATTGAAGCTGAATGTAATGTGAATGATATTGAATCAAAGCCTATTAATGCGCACGATTATAATTATTTTCATAATGAATTTGAAAATAGGATCGATGAAAATATTTCCCAGACAGCTCACTTGCCCAATTTATGTCCATATCTGGACAAACTTGTCCAAAACATGTCTATGTCTATGATAAAATATCTCCTGGACATCATTTTAGCGACATCTTTGGGAAAATCCATAATATGTCTAGAATAAGACATGATTGGGACATGTAACACCCCAATTAAGTCTTATTACGACAAAAACGGGAAAATCCATATTATGTCTGTAATATGACATGAATTGGACATCTAAACACCCCAATCATGTCTATTTTATGACATAAATGGGAAAATCTATCGGCGACAAACTCTGATTGGCTTAGTTTGTTTGATCATGCGCAGTAACATTTTTGTATACACGTTGTTTTTAATAATCTGTGGTGGTTGTGGTAGATAGTACCCACTTATTTGAAGTTTCCTTGTTAGACAATTATAACATTTTTATGCGCACTTCTTGCATTTTGCTTGCTTATATCACTGTTCTGTTCTTTACAATACGAGGTAATGTACAACTTTTTGACTTCATATGTATTTTAATAAAAAAATTGAATCGACTCGTCAGGAATGGCGAAATGTTGAACAAGAAGTTAATGATGAATTATTCCTGATTGAAGCTGAATGTAATGTGAATGGTATTGAATCGAAGCCTATTAATGCGCACGATTATAATTATTTTCATAATGAATTTGAAAATAGGATCGATGAAAATATTTTTGAAGATTCAAATATGTGTGATCTCACAAGCAGTTCTTGTAATAGCTCCATTTCAGAAATTACTGATGAAACAGATACTTCTGTTCCTTTATGGTAGTAACTTATCCATAGCATAAAAATAAACTGTGGATATGAGATAAATATCCACAGAATGTATTTTTATGGACATATTCTAGTTGTCTATAACATGTCCATATGGATGTCCATAACATGTCCATATAGATAAGTTCTGGATGTCCATATGGATGTCTATATTTTGTCCAGAGGATATCATTATGGACGCCGTATTGTGCCATATGGATAAGTTTGGGGCGTATTATGTACAAGATATAGACAAATTTGGGGATATCAGTTATGTCCCGAACTTGTCCATGATATCATATGGACATGTTCTGGACAAGTTTGTGCTGTCTGGGTTTTGAAGATTCAAATATGTGTGATCCTACAAGCAGTTCTTGTAATAGCTTCATTTCAGAAATTACTGATGAAACAGATACTTCTATTCCTTTATGGTAGTAACTCATCCATAGCATAAAAATAAACTGTGGATATGAAATAAATATCCACAGAATGTCTTTTTATGGACAAATTATGGATGTCCATATGAATGTCCATAACATGTCTATATTTTGTCCAGAGGATATCATTATTATGGACGCCGTATTGTGCCATATGGACAAGTTTGGGGGGTATTATGGACAAGATATAGACAAATTTGGGAATGCCAGTTATGTCCCGAACTGACATTCCCAAAGTTGACAAGTTTGTGCTGTCTGGGAAAAGCATCAGAAGCTGGTATTGATCTCAGGATTTTCTTATCGCCGGCCTGTATTTTTTACCTTTATCGAATTCGAGATTTTACTGAAATGAAAATGGGAATATCGGATATTTGATGTTGAAATAAAACCGATATGTCGATATTTATCGATTTTTGGCCCAGTCCTACTGAGGGGCTGCTGCCGCCCCCAAAAAATGGGACCCTTTACTTAGCTTACAATTGAACTTTATCATTAAATTTGATACCCAGCCCACCCCGAAATAAAATCCTGGCTACGCCACTGTCAATAACACTAACTACGCCACTGCTTTAGACCTTATTTTGAATTTCTCTGAATTACGAAAGAAAATAAAATCATTCCCCTTAAACGACAAACAAGGTAAAAAAAATATCTTAAACGAAATCTGCAGCAATAAAGCGAAATGTTATTTTGCTTACTACAAAGTCCTTTTGTGGGAGCGCTTAATACCACCCCTGTATCCTTCATTAAAAGTGACAAGCACAATCCTAACTTTATTTCATTCTATTTCCCTTCACATGAAAACCCGCCACCATGTAAACTTAACGTGTCCGGTTTTTTTTTTTTTTTTTTTTTTTTTTTTTTTTTTTTTTTTTTTTTTGGAGGGTGGGGGCAGGGGGACATATATTGAAGTTAAAAGTAGAAAAGGGATGTTTCATTAAATTTTAAACAAATATTAAACCAGCCAGACAAGTTGGAAGGAGGGAGTCCCCCCGAGGGAAAAAGGTTTAAACAACTTTGAGATACCCCCAGCTCTTCCACGAGCATTGGATGGGGTGACAAAATGTTTCCGATTGTAGAAAATATCATTATTATAAATAGCTCTGATACAGGGCCTGATTATGGCCTAGGCACAGTAGGCCCGTGCCTAGGGCCCCAGATTTTTTATGGGGCCCCAAAAAGTAAGAATTTTTTTTTTACAAATATAGAAAAACACCACAATTGCTAACAAAATAAGCTGAGGGTCCCAGATGAGGGTCTACGATAACTAAGGTTTTTTTTAAGGCACGATGAAAATCATCTCACAATTCTTACTTTTGATTATGTTTACATTTGCTATGTTATTTAACAATAAGAATGCTGAGAAATCAGGATGTATAACTTGAAATATTCCATCATATTGTTGGAAATATGGCACTTTATTGCTTACATGTAATTACAAAAAGTATTTTAATTACAGAAAATAATTTAAATGTATACAGTCCCATAAGAATTTGGATTTGAAATCATAATAATTCTTCAATTTGCATAAATTTTGTACATACTAAAAATTTCACGGGGGGGGGGGGAGGGGATAGTCATTATTGGAGTTGGGGGGGGGGGGCGAAATAATGCTGTGCCTAGGGCCCCGAAGTACCTTAATTGGGCCCTGCTCTGATACTTGAATTTTCTTAACCCATTTGTGCCTGGATATTTTTGCGACTTTCTTTGATTTTTACTGATAACAGAAATAATAGATAAATTTCTGATGTCAACTTCTTGAACAAGGGATGATTTCTTTTAAAATCCTTGTGCATAAAAATCGAAATATCAACATCCTACTTGGTCATGTTAAAATATTTTGTAGAGTTGAGGCTCAATACTCATGAATAAAGCCTAGGAAAAATAAATAACGTTTTCGACTAATAGCGAAAATGCCGTCCCAAAAAAGGGACACTAGGCATAAATGGGTTAATTTTTTTTTTCGGGGGGGGGGGGATTGACCCCTCTTGCCCTAAGGAAGTAACGCCTATGTCCCTCGCCAAAAGCAAACGATGTTCGACCCACTCCACACCCACAGACAGATAAAACTTTAAATCCGACCACCAACCAAGAAATGAAACACCAAAGATTCGAAAAAAAAAAACTCCAATTAAATGAAACATCCTTTCAACTCTTTTCGACTCTGAGTCGATAGAAGATTCGAAAAACTAACGAATCTCAACGAGCGCATACAATCACTGAAACATTTGAGATTCTACTGAGTTGAGATTCATCGTATACAATCACCGAAACAGAGCGAAACACTGAATCAGTAAAGATTCGTTGCTGCACCAACTCAGTGACCAACTCACCCACACCCCCTCATTTGCTGTTTCAAATCATCTATCGAGTCCAAAGAGTAAGGGAAAATGTCTGGGAACGGCAAAGGGAAAATAAGTTTTCCTTCCCTTCGCACTTGGAATGTATTTCCCCACAGTTGAGGGCTTGAGATTCGAATCAGTAGATAGTGAGTGTAAAGACTGAGCCACTCAGTACCAAGATTCGAATCACTGATTCGACTCATCGAATCATTGGCCATCTCTAATTCCCTTCTATTCTCATGCTTAGCGTTTCAGATCTAAACAAACATAAATTCGAATTTGCTAACGATATTCTACAACCTTAAAAATGTCCAAAAGTTCTTCAGAGGATTTAGATCGTGTGAGTTATTGTTGTTTTTCTATGATACTGAAATTCAATCGATTTATGGTGTACGATATTTAATTTCCTATTTCTCATTATTTTTTAATCTTTGCTTTATAATGAATTTTAATTCTACTTATCCTAGTTATTTACTGTATTGGAAGGTCCCTTTCTTTAATATTTGTTAAACGCTCAAACTTGTTACGCTCAATTTGTTAAACGAAAATGTAGGGATGGACTTGTAGTATCCATAAAGTAATTAAAAAACTTTGTAAAAAACACACATAAGAAGTAAAAGGAAAAAGGACCTTTTACTTCTTATGTGTGTTTTTTACAAAGTTTTTTAATTACTTTATCGTTTAACACCAGTATTTTGAGTGTTTTTTCAGTTGTAGTATCCATAATAATAATTTTAGCTGCGCATTCTGCCCTTCTAATGATGATTGTGTAGTACGATGCAGACGTAGTTTATAGGATCTCTCTGTCAATTAGATTGAAGTGTGTACGGATAACTGAAACACTTTTCTAACTACACAGAAATCGAAATATGTTTAGAAAATAAATTTTGGAAATATGTATTAATTGACAGTCCTTATGACTTTCATTTATTTTATAAATAATTAAAACAACTTTTTTTTTAAGTTATGAATATATATTAAAAAAGCTTTAATTAGGGGAAATTTCAGTTTCTAAATAATATATGAATAAAAGTAAGAATTTTCAAAAAATGGCATCTATGACAAACTACAGTATTTTTTTATTCACAAGGTAGCATTGCTAATATGACAAGTCAGCTATCTTGTATCCGATACCAGTTGTGTTTGCTGGGAATATGCCAAGGTTGACAACCTTTCGTATATTTCATATGTTTACAGTATTTACCATTTTAGCTTTCACAAACTGTGCCCCATATATATTTGCTTTTATTATAAAAGACCAGTAATATTTTATCATGGTTAAAGTTGCTGTTACATGATGTTATAAAATTAAACAGAGTGACCTCCAATGGCATATAAAAAAAAATGTCTGAGGATCCTCACTTTCGAATAAGTTTAGCTTAAATGTGTGTAATTAATTATATGTAGTTATTTCTTAAATTAATAAATTAACTCTTTAATTAATATTAATTATTTTCATAATTTATGAATTAGTGATACAGTAATTTTGATTAATGATGGTTTAAAAATTTGTAATTTTTTTGTTTGCTACTGTCAAGAGTATAATGTAGAAAGTGATTGGGATTTCCTTTTGGATTTGTTTTGGACCCTATGGTACCCTGGGTTGTCCTCTGTTACATTGTTTAGAAAAACACATAGGAGGATGTTTGACAGGATAAAATTTGTATTAAATTTTAAGGACAGTGATCGATTCAGGTAAAATTTAGGTCCATTTTGTATCCCCTTCTCAAAATTACTATTGATTAAAACAGCCCTTTTGCAGAATTACAGTTAATTAAAAGGACCAACTTGCTGGCATTTAGCCCTAAATTTTGATTAGTTCTATGAACTATTTTAACAAAAGTAAATGCAACTTTTACAAAAACAGATATCAAAATTCACAAAATTAGAAGATAAAATTTACAAAAATAAACTGGTTTTAACAAAGTGAGACTCAAGAAAAAATTCCTGGATGGACTTCTGAAATACAGGGTGTCCCATAAAGGTGGTAACGGGCTTTAATTCTTTAGCTATTAGAGATAAGTGGGCAATGTAAATTGAAAAAATGTTCAAAATAAGGTTGGACATAAGACTCCGTTCAGAAAAAAATCCTCTTGTTCATTTACAAAAAGTTACACTTTCTAAATTTGTATAGGACCCCAAAAGCTTTCCCAATTAGTAAAAAGTGCCCCACATACTCATGAGGTGATATACCAAATTCAAGCCTTTCATCATACAACATGGCAGAGATATCTTTAAAGAAATAGGATCGGGGACTATACATGATTTTGAATATAAATGCTTATTGCTAGAGTGGAAAAAAGATTTTCTTTCTTTTCTGTATGACCCTTGAAATGCTATCATTCAGCGTGATTTTTTCCCTTCGAGAGCCATGGAAAAGTGGTTTAAGTCAGCGTTATATTTATATTCGTATCTCTGACAAAGTTACAATTCTCAAATTTTGTGCATCACTTCATGAATTTATGGGGCCCATTTTACTAATTGGAATTTGATTTGTATGGGGATCGTATGCAAATGTTAAATGTGTAACATTTTGAAAATTAACAAGAGGAATTTTCTTAAGACTCTTATTTCTGACCTTATTTTGAACATTTTTTCAATTTACACTGCCCACTTATCTCTAATAGATAAAGAATTAAAGCCCGTTACCACCTTTTTGGGACACTCTGTATATATATATATATATATATATATCTGTATATATATATATATATCTGTATATATATATATATTTATATACTGAAGAGCCATTACATTATGACCACCAGCACACTTTTCAACGAACTTGTCTGGGTGACATGGAGAACATAGAATTAAGTGGGAATGGTATTTAATTGTTGCTGGAGAAGGTAAGGAATCCTTCATGCACTTATGTTTGTGAGTGATGGGAAAGGCTGTTGATCAAAGTGAATTTGATAGAGGGCAGATTGTAATGGCATACAATATCAGAATGAGTATCTCCGAAACTGCATGACTGGTTGGTTGGTCACGATCTGCCATTGTTAGTATTTATAAAAAGTGGATTAATAATGGCAAACCCAGAAATAAATGACAAAATGCTGGGCATCCATGCATCATCAAAGAAAGAGGTCGGCGGAGACTGTCCTGCCTAGTACAATAAAATCAGTGGCAGTGTCTCAGCTGACAGCCCAATAGAATGCAGGTCCAAGTACAAGTGTTTCGGAACACACAATTCAGCAGATACTGTTGGATATGGGACTGCAGAACAGACGTCCCACTCAAGTGCTTCTGCTTACCAAGCATCATTATCAATTACAGCTCGCCTACAGTGGGCATGGGAACATCGAGACTGGACCACTGATATGTAAAAAAGAGTTGCCTGGTAGGATGAATCATGGTTTCTCTCTCATCATGTTGATGGTCATGTCAGTGTACGCTGTCTTTCAGGAGAATGGTAGCTCTCAGAGCTCAAACAAGGGTTTTGGACCCGCCCACAAACCCAAAAAAAACCCGGGTGGGTTTTTAAAAAAAATACCACTTAAAAAACCCAATAAAACCCACACAGAAGTGGGTTTTTTTGGGTTTTATTAAAAATTATCAAAATTTTTCCTTTCTTTCATTTAAATCATTTGTTATTTGACATTAAATACATATAATATTACCTACATAACTTAGTGCATTATATTAGATAAATATAAATATGCCAGTTTAATTTTTTTATTATTATTTTTTCAACTTCAACATAAAGAATAATAACCTTTTTAAAAATACCTTGAGCCAATTCTATCTGCAATATTTGTTTTCAAATGAACAGGCGTAGAATGCAGGCAGGGATAACTTAGTAATTTATCTGTTTAATGAATAAGTTTTTAAATACGAATAAAATATGTAATTATCAGTATAGTGACAAAAAAAAAAAAAAAAAAGAATAATTTCCCAGATAAGAGAAAAATGGGACATGTCTCTCTCTTACAACTTACAAGCATTCATCTCAAGAATGAATTCAGGTTCAGGAAACGATCCTGTATTCTATTAATTGCTGCATTACTTTAGTACCGAGAAATATAAATCTGATTCATTACACATTGTTTGTGGGATTTAATATCAGACATATTAATTCTATATTTTTTAAAGTAAAAAGGTATATATATTCAAAGCAAAAATGAATAAATATAAGGAAAATTATTAAATAAATAGTAATTATGCAGTAAGTTGGCCTGCAAAGGCTTTACTGGCTTGTATTCTAACTAGAAAATATAACGATGACTTAAAAAACATAAAGGTAAAAAAAATTAAAAAGTTCATAAATTTAAAAGTAATACAAAACAGCCAATCAAAAACATATTTTTCTATGTGAACAATAATATATTTTTATCTATGGTCATAAAACAAATTAGGAGCCCTTTAGAAACATCAGCAGAAAAAGATAGTACTGCATTAAAGTTGAAGTTATTTTTACATTTAATTAATTATTTTGTAATGAAAGTTTTCTTTTACACTAAAATGATTCTGTTTTGAAATAAAACCATAAAATTTAAATCCAAAAAGTGTTATACTATAAAAAAAAATCTTAATAAAACCCAAAAATACCCAATAAAACCCCAAAAAAACCAATAAAACCCACCCGGGTTGGTTTTTTTAAAACCCTGGCTCAAACACTACCATGTTCCAATGTCTCAACTTTGTGTGGCTGCTGCTTTAAATATTTGGTACAACCTATCTTCAATAAATAGCAAGAACTCGTGGCATCCATGCCCAGGTGAGTTATAGCTCTTTTGAAGGCCAAAGTAGGCGTAGAGCACTATTGAGTAGGTGGTCATAATGTAATGGCTCTTCGGTATATATATGTATGTATGCATATGTTATTTGACAAAGAAATTGTGAATCTTGTTGTCTGCCTAAAAATGATGAAAAGTTCCATTTGATCTCCTTTAGGAAACAGAATCACAAAAAGAAAATTTAATGCATTAAAATTAGGGTAAAATCATACAAGCCGGTGCCCACCCCATGTAAACATGGCGACAGTCGCTGGAGCTTGGCGGTCGCCAAGCTCCAGCGACTGTCGCCATGTTTACTAGTCATTCTAGGCAACCAGTGGTCCGTTTTTAACTAAAAAAACCCCAGTGGATTCAGCAACCTAGTTGTACAGCTATCTAAACTAGGCAACCAGTGGTCTGTTTTTAACTAAAAAAACCTCAGTGGATTCAGCAACCTAGCTGTACAGCTATCTAAACTAGGCAACCAGTGGCCCGTTTTTAACTAAAAAAACCTCAGTGGATTCAGCAACCTAGCTGTACAGCTATCTAAACTAGGCAACCAGTGGCCCGTTTTTAACTAAAAAAACCTCAGTGGATTCAGCAACCTAGCTGTACAGCTATCTAAACTAGGCAACCAGTGGCCCGTTTTTAACTAAAAAAACCTCAGTGGATTCAGCAACCTAGTTGTACAGCTATGTAAACTACGCAACCAGTGGACCGTTTTTAACTAAAAAAAAACAACAACAGTGAACTAAGCAACCTAGTTGTACAGCTAATGTAAACTGGGCAAACACTGGCCCGTTTTCAACTCAAAAAAACATCGGTGGATTAAACAACCTAGTTGTACACCTCTTATAAAGTCAGTATGATTAGAATAGCACGTAAATAGCACTTACGAAAACATAAACACTTCAAATATCAATTTAAAATTCACATTAAAAACCTTAAACATCGAAAGATTCGTTAAAAAAGAACACTTACCTCTATTTTTTTGGTAAATAACCGCTCAGAAATGTCCCCAACACCCACCGGCTTATAACGTACTATATTATCTAACAAACACCCACAAATTCTTTTCTTATATTAACATAACACATTTCATTCCCTTCCATCAATAACGCAAACAATTTCAAATTCCCAAACCTGACGAAACACGTATTCTTTATGGTTGCCAGTCACAACTACCACCGGCAGTTGGCGGTGCATCGCTCACTCTCGCGTCAGATTGTTCGCCAATGATTTGTAAACAAACCATTGACATGTAAACAAGGCACCGTATACGGAATATAGTCCAAAATTAGCTTTGGGCATCCTGATAGAAAATAGTAAGTGGAGGATGTGTAAACTCAAATGAAAAAATAAAGGGGGTCTCTCCTTAATTACAACACTGGTGGCCATCAAACAACCATTTGTAAATTCCTTTTTTTCGTGTCATTTTAGATCGGGGTATAGGGAATACTCCAGACTGATTTGCTAATATCTTCGTTTATATACTTACTTTGAGATAATCTTCTGTTGTTAAATAAGGAAATAAGCAAAATTGGAATAACCCAGTAATTTCATTTGTTAGGATTGAAATGTATCTGAATTTAGAGAACTGAACTCAACTGTTTTTACTAAGCAAACATGCAGTATTAATGCATATTAAATTAAGATTATTATTTTTAGAAGGCAAACTGTATTAATTGAGAGCAGAATTATCTTTAAAAAAATATACATGTTCATATAAATTCACTCCCCAAACTTTTGAATTATCCTCAAATTGGGTACAAAGCATTTTTCAAACTCTAAAATCCATCTATCTTGTACTGTTTGCTCAGTTTAACAACTAATAACCACTTTTTTATGTTGGACCAAAGTAGCTCCAATTAAGGGTTACTGAAAAAAACTCATGTTAAAGACAACTATATATATACACTGCTTGACAGTTGCTAAGGAACAAGTAATTTATGCAAAATTGTGTCTCAGACAGCTGACCAATAACAGTGAATTTAAGTGCAGAGGGCATAGTAGTGGACAAACAGTGTGATTTCGTAATGGCATCGATGCTCACTCTGCTTTTGCCTGCTTCCCTTAATGATATTTTCTGTTGTCGATGGTAAGATACGATATCTAAAAATATTCACTTGATAGTCATTTTCTTTGTTTTCAGAGTCGTAGGTAGGGTCATGAGTACCTTTGGCAAGAGTTGAATTTTGCACTGCTAAAGGCCAACACTCACGTGAGTCTGTTGTCATGCGCTCCAGAGAGTGAGGGGAGATTTTTAATGGTCAGTTTGCATTGGAGGCTATTGTAAAAAAGAGGGAAATATTGCAGGGTGGAAATATTTATGGAGTTTTAATGACCAGTTTTGATTGCCGACAAAAGATAACCCATGAAACCACAAAACCATTCCTTACACAATACACAATGCTTTTCTCTTCAACCTGCTAATAAGATACTGAAGAATACATTGAATTGTCATTCTAGCGTATGACAACCGACTCACGTGAGCATTGGCCTTAATACTTCTTCTTACTTACTATTATGTAGAAAAAGTCAGCAAAGTGCGCCCTTTTGTAACTCGTGCCTTTGGCAGCTGTCCAACAAGCCAGTCCCTAGCTACAGTACTGGTTTTCCAAGGTAAAATGGTAAAAGCTGTAACTCAGATAAGATTCCTCCAAGTAATCTTAGTTTGAAATTTTATTGGAAAGGCAAAATCTTACGGTTCTTGGATGGCCAGGGGGCAGGGATGGACTGTGAATTTGCTGCAGACTAGTTGTTCAATTGGAGCTAAAGTAAAGTCCTTTAGGAGCGAAGCAGTTAGACCTACCTACAAACTCGGCAATACAGCCACGCTAACAAAGTACGTGATTAAACATAAAAGAGGCGCACACGGAGTAGCGTAGAATAAATCAGTCTATTAATCTTATAAAAGCCCAAACAATTAGGTGCAGAAATTTAAGTAGGTTACCAAAATGTGTCTATGAAGAAAATCACCAAGAGCAGAGTGTGAGAGACTACTGGGGTCAGCAAACATTGACAGCCTCTTCTAAAAGTTAGCAGCTGTAAAAGAAATTCTTTTTAACATGTTGAATAATGATGAGCAAATCTGCAGTCAAAAAACCACAAATAATCGAAATGCTTTGAGCACATGAGGGGGCTGTATATAACATGCATCGTGTAATTTACAGTACAGGGGTTATATACTAGAGCCAAAAAAACAATATGTGATGTTGGCATCACCCCCCTTCCTCCACTCAAAAGAAAATCCAGTCTACGCCACTGAAACTTACTAATTTTTGCACCAAAAACTTGCAGTTTTCATAATCAGTACAATTTGAATATTAGCTACTTTTAATACGGTCAGGCAGTTGTAATTGTAGGTTATCAGTTTCAAGATTATTTACCC
>JAWZYV010003562.1:0-13595 GCA_038373885.1 Cheiracanthium punctorium | reverse complement strand
TGGACTAACAGAATGGCGAACTCACAGACTGCGTTTTCTTCTATAGCTTTCAAATCGCCTGCAGCGCCCTCTGTTGTGGAACGTTGTAACTAATTTTGGAAGTTTGGCTGCCTGAAAATTTACTGTTGTCCCAAACATATTGCAACAAACGGTTTATTTCTATCGCTGCCCGTTTAGTGTTTATTGATTTTTCAAATATACCGGCCATTTTTGAAACACCCGGTATATGTGTATATATATATATATATATATATATATACACATATATGCGTGTGTTATATATGTGTAGTATATACGAAATCCCCCCTTGGAAAATTTGGAGCCCCCTCTATAAAATCGAAATAGCTACGGCCCTGGACGACACATGAATGTGTATGCATATGTACGTACGCATTTAACTAAAGTCAAAAAACGGTTAGTCGTAGAATATTGTATTTTTGTGTTTAGGATTTGTAACATCTATTTTCATTTTTATATCAGTAGTAATCATTTTTACTTCACAAAATATATGAAATATCTACAGATTTTGAGAAATCCATTATGCATTCATTTTTCTTCCACATGCTTTTTATTATATTGTGCTTATTTATCAACAACAACAAGAATGAAACATTTGGCAAGGTTGGAGGATAAAAAAACAATAGAAGGATGAAAAAATGTATGAGTTTAGAATTATAACTGCCATCGGAATTTTCTGTACTTTTCCTCAAATTTCGCTTTTAATATGATTTAAGTTTCTTCTGAACAAGAAATAGGAATATTTTACATTGTTCGCCATTTTCATTTTTTCGTTGGTGCTAATAAAAAGATTTTATGGGCATCTAAAAATCTATAAGTGGTCATTTTAAATATTTATTTGCTTATTTATTATTTTTTTGAAATTTACAGAGAAAATAAGCGTCAAAATGTCTGATATGGACACCATATAACTTCCTTGTACGCCTGTTAAATAACATATATCTGATATACTTCTTTTAAATTTATCTTTAAATTTGAAATTGAAATGTTACTTCAATGAAAGTTTGGTTATTTGTCTATTCGTTTATAAGAGACAACCAAACTAGGTTCGGTTTTGGAAACTTACCTTTGGTGCCAGATTTGGCGGCATTTCAAGAAACATTGACAAGTTTCGAGAGAGCAGCCGATGTTTTGTGTCAAACGATGATTGACCGTAGCCTGTTAATGAACTGAACATCTCCATAGACTTGTAATGAAAGTCTTTTGGGTGAACCTGTAAGTATACTACACACTCTAGTGCAATCAAATGAAGGGGACGCATAGCTAGATGTTACAACAGTTCCATAACCCTTTCGCACAGACTGTCAAGTATACGTATTAGCAAGAAACGCACTCATTTCTCAGCTGGTGCGCTGGTGTGCCAGGGCGTTTTTTCATTCACTTCCGGCTATCACACATTTGTGCCAGTATCCTAGAGTATTTTATTATGTTTAATGTTAGTGTCATTAACTGGTAAGTAAATACAAAAGGTAAAACATCTAAAAGATGTATTACACTAGTAAAAACTTAAGCAAATAAAGTAAATAAAAAACCATGCTCAGTATGTGCCACCAGTATGTACACTCAGTATGTACACTGCTAATACAAATAGTTAACATTTGACCATCACGTGGTGTTGTATTTATTGCATCTTTTGAATGGAGACACGCTGGAGAATAATTTGGTGCTTAAATTGATCCATGGAACCGAATTATGGTGAAACGTTCCTCGATGGAAAAGGTGCAGATAATTTAGCTCAATTGTATGGTGAAACGTTGAACTTCTTATATTAATGGTGTACACTATATAGTAAACAATGCCCTCATCTTTCGTTAATTTCATGGATTCAAGCTGAATATCGAAAAGACCTCCTGGCCCCGAACAGACTTCCGCGAAGATACTGCCAACCCCAGCTGCGAGCGCGAATGTTCAAACCGAATGTTCAAACTTGGGATCTTTTAGTACGGGGAAATTGATTTACATTTCTTCGATTCCTCTGTCAACACGCTTTTAATCAAACGCGCCCACCTAATCAAACTATGTAAATCAAAGCATCTACAAAACCCTGCGTGTGTACCCACCTAATTAACTGTACAAGGCGTCAGAGCGAGCGTAAATCAGATTGCTGTAGAAAAGCGGTGAGTTCAGATAACTTGCGAAACTCGGCGATTTAAACAATGCACCTAAAGAAAGAAAACGCCATTTGGCCGTAAATCTGGAAAGAATGAGAAATTTTCTTGAGTTTGTCAACTATCCAATAAAAAAAAATAAATGTTCTATCATTCATATACAGAGGGTCTCAGCGTGTTGTGTTGTGCTATGGCAAAGCTACAGAAGGGCTATCTGCTAAGGATGGGAGCTGTCTTGATTGCAGGACTTTATAAAGGGGCTCTAAGGCGTCCTGTTCAAGTGGATGATGTCACTTCGTCTCCGGTGGTTTGTTTAGATTTCAGATAACAGCGGGGACTCATCGTTTAGATACAGAATGCTTTGTATCTGGCGTGATATTTGACGTGCATTTCACCAGCCCCGCACCATCACACATAGTATCGAGACATATGTCATTCGTTTGTACCGGTTTGTAACGCTAAAATTTTCGTATGTACAGAAACGGTAAAAACGTTATACGCATGTGACACGTTTTAATTTAGCATTTCTACAGCCCCGCAATTTTTTAAGAAAAATGATCGGATCGGAATGAAACCTATGTCGGTCGTCACACCTTCGTTTGTACCGGAACAGTACAAAAGTAATACGCATGTGACACGTGTGAATTTAGCACCACTACAGCCCCGTAATTATGAAAAAATGATCGGATCGGAACGAAAGCTATGAAAACTAAAGAACAAAGGTAAAGAAAAAAATGTTCGTACAAACGAAAATTTTCACGGTACAATCCGGTATAAACGAAAATTTTTACGGTACAATCCGGTCCAAACGACGTACAATCGATCGATATAGCTTTCATTCCGATCCCATCATTTTTTCATAATTGCGGAGCTGAAGAAATGCTATAATCGCACGTGTCCCATGCTTTCTTTTGTACTGTTTCCCTACAAACTAAAATTTTTGCGGTATAAACCGGTACAAACGAAGGGCTAACGATCGGGATAGGTTTCGTTCCCGTCCGATCATTTTTTCGTAATTGCGGGGCTGGAGAAATGCTATTTTCGCACGTGTCACATGCGTATTAATTTTCCACCATTTCGGTACAAACCAAAATTTTTGTTGTACAAGCCAGCACAAACGATCGACATACCTTTCGTTCGGTCCGATCATTTTTTCATAATTGCAGGCCTCAGAGGCGCAGAGAGCCATGTCGAGGCCCCGGGGATAAAATCTAGGGGTCCCTTTGCTATCCAGAAATCTTTTGATGGCGTATTAGATAAATCCAGATTAGATTAGATTCCTTACTAATATTATTAATCATTTAAAGAAACTTTAAATTAATAGTAATTGGCAAATAATTAATAGAATTAAAATTATCAATTTAAAAGAGTATTATTCTTTGATAAACATCCATGCTCTAAAAAATACCAACATTTTGTTTTGATGGTTTCGTCTCCTCCATAGAGAAACTGTATTTAAACGTTAACATTTTTACATGGCATGTTTCCTCAGTATTGAAACAAATAATATTTTTATTCATACTTCCATGCAAGCAGGCAGCCAAGAAATTTCAGAAGGACAAAAAAAAGTGGACAATATTTCGGAGGTTGGGTGGGCCCATAGTCTCTCACCGTTTCTTCCACTGTTTAACAATTTGTCTCGGAAAAAAAATAATAATTTCTTGGTAAATAAATCTTTTCTACTTTTAGTCATGGCAAGCCGTTGAATAACACCGTCAATGTCTACTTTTCTTGCAAAAGAAGACTCAGTCAGAAACACTTCTCGCTTTTGTCAAGTTGGTGGTTTATGCTCTAGCTGGCTTTTTGTAATTCCATTCAAAAATTAATTTGAAACATAATCTGAATTTGGACTTTTTTTTTACAAAATTGACAACACGCAATTAAGTATCCTATAAGCAGCAAAAGGGGGCCCCCCTTCACAAGCTGAGGCCCAGGGGATTTTTCCCCTGCTCCCCCTCCCTCTCTGCGCCACTGGAGGCCTGGAGAAATGCTATACTCGCACGTGTCACATGCGTATTACTTTTGTACTGTTTTAGTACGAACGAAAATTTTAGCCATACAAATCGGCACAAACGAATGACATAGGTTTCGATACTATGTGTGATAGCTGCAGGGCTGGTGAAATGTACGTTTATATTTGTCTACGTTAAAGTGTGTGTTCAAACCTATAGTGTTCTGTGATTAATTGCGAGTCCTGCTCTTTTAATTCGATGCTTCACAATTCTTTCAGTTTCGTCATCGAGTTCCCCTTTCCATTCCAGTATTTAGTCGCCAGTTGGATCAACGCCTCCAACATATAGAAAGCCTTACAACTCCTACGTAACCAACCTTTGACATCATCATTTGGCCTTCTGTTAAAAGTTTTATTTTCACAGAATAAAACCATTAAAAATTTCTGGTAAATGCTACAAATATTAGAACCTATATTATATTAAACATTAAAATTAAAATATCTTTCTCATACAAAATTATTCAGTATGATCTATTTCCTTATCACATTATCTAATTAGTTATGGTTAAAAACTGCCATTTGTCGTAATATTATGTTTTGTATCTCAAATTATTAAAATATTGCCAATCATGGATAAATTCACTAGAAATTTTTAATAGGTTTATTTTGTCACAATCTAACTTTTAAATGTAGGCCAAATGATGACGTAGCAGTTGTGAGGCTTTCTGTATCTAGTAGGTGTTGGTTGGATCTATGTTCCTTTTTCAGAGCTGCCAAGTCTCCGGCTTTTTTCGGGAAATTTCCCACTACTAATTTTTACTTACAAATGTATGGTTAAAATAAGTCCAAATATTTAATGAAAAATAAAACTGTCTAAAAATTGTGGTGGGAAATCTCCCGGAAAAAGCCGGAGACTTGGCAGCTCTGCTTTTTATTCAAAAACGTACGTATAGAACGGTAAACTACAAGGATTTGTCGCCATATTAAAGTAAATAAAAAATTGCTTAGAAATTTATCTAAGTGGAGCTGATAACAAGGAAATTAAATGAATGAATAGGAAAAAAGGGCAAGATGATGATATTTCCCTCAGAACATTGGATTTCCCAGATAACTTCCCTTTTACCCTCAAAAAGGGAAATTTCACAGGAGTTACTGTCACTGAGGCAGACACCCTGCGCGATTTCACCTACTGTGATTCTGATATTTAATTTTAAAGAAATTTTAAATTAAAGTGGTTGTTTTTAAACTTAGAAGTAATTTATTATTATAATTATTTTGTATGATAGTATTGTTTTAAGCATTAATACTACACGTTAATACTTCCAACCAATATTAAAAAATCGAAAGTTTGTCTGTTTTAATGTTCGTTACCCTCTCACTCTGAAACGGCTGGACGAATTTAGATGAAATTTGGAATGGAGATAGCTTGAACCTCGAATTAACAGATAGATTGCTTTTTATCCCAGGGAAATAGACGGTGTTCCCGTGGTTTTCACGTAGATTTTTAATATGCTGCTAGGGATTGATATTATGCTATTCAATAACTGGCGAAATGTTTATTTAAAATGCTTCGGTAAACATACCAGCTTTATAAAGGAAAGTTATGCACATTTATGAAAAGCAAAATGTCAAATTATGCCATATCACTTAATGCACCCAGGAAAACCAGGCTACACAGTTAATCATAAATAAATCCTAAGGTAACAAAATGATGTTCCAATGCGTATCATTTTTCAATAGTCTGAAGTGATGAATACCATTAATTGTTAACTTTTCCATCGATTTTCACAAAGAAAAATTGATTTAAATCAGTTTAGCAAGTGGTAGACTTTGTTTAACATAACTGCGCTTAATTCAGACTCAGTAATTTGTAATTTCATAGGCAATCATAATTTTTGAAGTCCCTGTATTATGTTGTGAAGCTGAATGAAGACATTCGAAATACTCTTTGTACTTAGCTAATTAACCACCGTTACTGCAACACATTACTTACGCTACTAGATTGTAAGTGACGCTTTTCAGGTAAAGTGTTTAGCCAAACTACGTAAATTAAACAGTCCCAATCATTTAAAAATGAGACAGAAAACGCCCTTCATATGTGAATCTCATCACGAGGAACTTTTGAAAACGAGGAGCTGTTAAGCTAACAGCGAAGAGAATATAACTTCAATCTCAAATATTAGCTTGGGATTAAAAAAAAAAAAGAGGTTATGAGTGAAGTTAACGGAAACATATAATTTAGACGCATGAATGTCATTAATAGTCTTAAATACGGGGTGTTCATAAATGTCTCTTTTTGAACTTTATCCACAGCCAAAATTAAGCATTAAAAATTATGAATTATTCTGGATCACTTTAGAAGAAATGACAATTTTTTTCAGGGAAAAGAAGAAAACAATGACGCAAATATTGCCACTAGAGACGTATTATTATTAAAGTACACATTTAGACACGCTGTAGATGGAAACCTTAGAGAAAGCAAGGACGATAAATCATGCCAAGCACATCGATTATAAAGCAACTTCCAAAGAAATCTTTCTTGTGCCAAATTTGGAATTTTTCGATTTGTGGAAATAGGTTCTTTGCCAAACTTGGAGTAATTTTGGTTATAAATTCAAAAATGCTATATCACTATTTATGTAATTTTAGGAGGGCCTGCAAAAGAAATTTAAACGTTATTTGATTCCTTTAAGAAAGCGTAAGCTGTTTGAAATGTTTATTTTCTTATTGTTCTTAGGTGTTAAAAATGCTTGTGTTTAAATTAGATGAATGTTTTTAAACTGATCGTTATTTTAGATCGTAAGGTACTGCATTTTTTTAAGGGCTTCTGTTAGAAGAAATATAAAAGTTTCCTGCACCATTCTCAATAGGGTACAAGATACAGTATGTAAGAAAAATAGTCATTTAGCCACATTCAGTAAAAAAGTTATATTATTTGTGCTTCAAATAAATTCGATTAAAATGCATTTTTAAGAAAGAAACAAAATTTTAGAAGAATGAATCCAATAATTTGGCCTGCAATGTTGTTATGGCTCTTTAAATATCAAAAAATCTGAAAAATAGAAGTATTATGCAACCAAAAATTCAAATTCTAAAAATATCAGACATAAAACTTTCTATTTTAGTGCTCAACGAAATCACGAAAAAATTTGTTAAGAAGAACAGTTATCTGTTTAACAAAATATTGCTTATGAAATACAGATAAAAGCCAATCTTTTTATCAAAAAAAGGTTATACATTCATTTATTTCGGTATTTTTTTAACCAGGCTTGTACGGCAGGGCAGTATTTTGATATGATGTAGACAAATAGAATTCCCCCTTATAATACATGCTGAAAATGGAATGGGCATCAATTACATGCAAAGGTTTTCTTTTTTATCTTCTTTATTTTGTGGGCGGGCTAATATCTCTTATTGATTCAATCTTCACGAAAAGAGACACTAATGAAATGTATCTAATTATCTTAAAAAGAGAAAAAAAAAGCATTTATTCTTTGAGATAGCAGAAAAGTAGCGGGAATTTAAAAAAAAAATCTAAACACTTTTATTGAATAAATAAAACCTCACGTTTTTGGTAAAATACGTTTATTATTGTCTGTTTTCGCTCCCTTTGTATGAAGTAAATGCTGTATTGTAATCGCGAAAAAATGTTTGGTATCAAGGCTTTTCTGATAAGATGGATTGGGATCATTCCTAAATTTACTTTGACAAGTTTGCGCGAGGCATGTGGACGTACTTAATGTATATGTTTGCGTACTTTTGCGTATTCGATCTATTCGGACAAACCGTGAATCCACTTAGAGTAGTTTGTGGTGGCGTCTGTGCGTGTGCATGTACGCACAACGTATTCATAAGATCAGTATTAGAATGGTCAGGTGTGCGTCTTTTTTACTGGAATCAGCTGGTAGTTTATTAGGAGGATCACTGAAAATACTGTCGTCAGGTGTATTAGCATCTTCTTTGCGTTAAAAATTTACGGTCAATCGACTGTTCCAATGTACCGATCTATAATTATTTTATGAATAGTAGTTTAGTGTATTATATATATATACATATATATATTTATATATATATACATATATATATTTATATATATATACATATATATATATATATATATACATATATATATTTATATATATATACATATATATATATATATATATATATGTGTATATATATATATATATATGTATATATATATATATATATATATATATATATATATATATATATATATATATATATATATATATATATATATATATATATATATATAATATATATATATATATATATATATATATATATATATATATATATATATATATATATGACAAGAAACCAGAACGTAATTGAATTATTTTTAGTTTTTACTAGTTTTCTTAAAATGAATATCAGATAGTTGAATAAACAGTAAATAAAATTACGCAAGATGATATGCAGGATAATTTTTTGTGTTCTTAGGATGTGGAGCGGAAAATAAAATTATGGTTTTGTTTTTGTTGTTGTTGTTTTTACACGTCCGTGTCAGTTTGAACTAAACTACGTTACTGCAGAAAAAAGAAATTAAAAAAGAAATAATTTTATTTTTCTTTTAATTATAATAAAAGTAGTGTGCATATATGATTGTTTCACTTAAACTATTTACAATTTTTCATAATTAATGTAGTTTAGAAAAACTGACAGAATTACGCAAAAGTCTTTTCCAGAACTCAGACGAAGTGACTGTCTGATTATTTTATTAACTAACAACTTTTGCCATTTAACATCACTTTAAAAACTAATCGATAGATTAGACAAGATAATATTACGAAAACGCACAATCACATTAAATTTGTTCTAGGCACAGATGAGAGCCCGTTTACAAAATGTACATAGCTGCCAATTTTCACAGAATATAACTAACCACTTTTCGTAAACAGTAAATTTAATTAAAAAAAAAAAAATTTTTCCCCCTAAGTCGGTAAGTGCACTGCACGCAATACTCCAAAAAATTTGTTATATTTTATGCAGAAGTCTATTGCATGGACATTATCATGTTATTAGTAATACGGTTTGTGAGTATTTATCATCGATATTTTATGTCAAATTATTCATTATTATTTTATTGACTAGTAAGTTAAGTTTTATTCACTTGAACTTAAACTGAAATTTGGACTATATACGATTGAATAATTAATCATAAAACATCTTTTACCAACAGTTGTAGTTTACTTTTGAAAACAATATATTATTCATTTTCTTATTTATTGATTAAGAAATAAATAAGAAATGCATCCCCTAAAGTACACATTCTTTCCTTATGAATAAAGAAATTCGTTTAATGTAGGAAGAAAATTCTTATTCTGCTATAAAAACAAACTTATTTAACCCCGTAGGAATTGCTAGATAATCAGTTCATGTAGATCCAAGCATGATTTTTATTTGAACTCTTGACAGATTTTATTGATTCGGAAAAAAACAATATCATGAATATTTTGTATCGGTTCTGCTGATTTAGAAGCTAGTATGAATTAAAAACGAGATGGACGTCTATACGGAAAAGTTTTACTTGAATACTTAAACAGCTGGGAAATGTGCTAGTTAATACTGGATAACTTAGTGTTTGTTTTTGCAGCGAAAAACAAACACTAAGTTATCCAGTATTAACTATTGATTACTTTCAATACTAGTTTTTCACACCAAAAATAAATTCAACCATTGAAAGATTCGTGTACTTCTATAAAAAATTTATTTGTTCCTACATAGAAAAAAAACCGATAAAATGTATTTTTATGGGTGTGTTAAAATGTATGATGTTGTAAACTTTTAATATCAAGAATAATATTAAATTCATGTCGTACACATTATACTATTAAAGTTTACAATTTGCTTCAATAAACAGGTACGAGAGTTGTGGATTAGGGTTAGACAAAGTTCGATGTATCGAAAAACATCGATGTAAATAAAATTTCATAGCAACATTTTCATAAAAACCAAAGCATTTTTTAAAAGAATCACATTTCTAGTAAAAATTCAATATTAAAAGCAAGAAAATTATAAAATAATTTCCTTCTTTGATTCTCGGATACACTGAATTTTTCATCACTCTAACCCTTTAACGCGCAGTGTTGCCGCTCTGGCAACACCAAACTCTGACGTTTTGACTGTTGCCAGTCACGAAGAATAGATTTGATTTATATAAAAATAGTTGCGGGTGACATAGCTCCACGAGAATCCTTTGCTTTTTAGCACGTCATTTCCCCGTAAAAAAAAATTGTCTCGATAATTTTTAACAGCACTGACATCTGCTGAAAAATGGAAGAAAGCACATTTGCACAGAACAGCTGGATAGATTGCCCAATGCTGAAAAAAGGGCAGCCGATGCCATCGCTCTACTTAACTACGAGCTAGATGGCGGACGATCGAAACGTTCATCGCGTGCCACAGATCTAGAGACCCTTTTTTGACGCAGACTGGCTGTGCGCGGGCACAGCCAGCTCCGTCAGAAAAGGGTCTCTAGATCTGTGGCACGCGATGAACGTTTCGATCGTCCGCCATTTGCTGGTAGTTAAGTAGAGCGATGGCAACGGCTGCCCTTTTTTCAGCATTGGGAAAGGGTTGCGCCTCAAAGTGTTAAATCTCTCATCGAAATCACACTGGCAGGTTAGGTCGTCACGAAGTACAACCTCACCAATTATTAGGGGTACCGAAAAGTAATGCTTTTTTGGCGAATTTTAGTATTTCGTCTGGCCAAAACTACTGAGTGTAAAAATAAGAAATTTGGCATGTATGTGAGTTTTTTTAAAAACATAAGTGCTTGATTAGACAGCGTTTTCCACAGTTCATAGGTTATAAGGGATAGATGCTCAAAATGTTCTTTCTATATATCCCACGTGATCTAAAAGAAAAAGCGGAGCTATCCATAAACTTTGCACTGTAAACTACAACACTCAGAAGTTCCAAAGTCTATTTCAGGACATTTTGAAAATTGTCCTACAGTTAGAGTAAACGTGAACATTTGGAAAGATTGACTATCTTATGTTAAAGAAAAAAATATTGACTGTGAAGTTATTGCTTTAAAATGTAAAGAAAATATTAATATGTCTCTAAGCACAACATTTTTTGTAATTAAAAGTTGTTCAGATTTCTTTTGTTTGAATTTTAAGAAAAAAAGTGACTTTACTTTCCTGTATACCTATTGAATCAAAGAATTTGAACAATGCATTCAAAATGCTTCTCGTTTTTCATTAAAAATGAAACTGATTTACAGGCAGTAGGCTAGAACCAGCTGCATTTTAATTTGTAACACAACGAGGCTACTTAAGACATTGAGGTAATACGCTGAAACGAGCTTTAAATAGTAGCCAATATATTTATTAGTATTTTTATATTATATGCTATAAAATGTCTAGATATTTTCGAAATTTCCCATTTGAAAAGTCAATACACCCCCCCCCCACACACACACACACCGAAAAAAATGGCAATAAAATATTTATATATTATATAACTATTTAATGTATCTGATGCTATTACTTTCACGATTTAACTCATCCTCTTGTTTTAGTCAGTTTTTTCTTTTTCTTTTTTCGTTGTTTACTTTGTCCTTTTCTTTTGCTTTGAGTGTCTTACGGAAAAATTGTGTACATTCTCGCCTGCCACGATGGCAAACAATTACTCACTTAAATGAATTCTATTTTCCAAATGTGATCACAATTTTTCTCCGAATTCATAGATTGAAAACCGTTGTACAACTTTTTAACTGATCAACTCTAATAATGATTTTAAAAAATATTAAAAGTATTGATACGAAGATAATTTCATTGATTTAAGGTATTAGACTACCCACAAAATCTTTAATTTATCAAAATTTTCATTTTTTTTAAAAATGTGTTTATTTTGTAGATCACAGGATAAATATTCCAAAACTGTTTTACTTATCTTCCTACGATAGCCTGAAGCTAAGTTATACAAAAAATAATGAACCAGAAGGATGATATTTTGCACAGTACTGAAATCTTTAAAGGTTTTTGTCTGCGAAAGTGCTATTTTTGTAAATTTTGTTTACTAGAAATGGAATCTCTCATGACGTGTTCAAGATATTAAAAAAATATATTTTCAAATTACCGTTTCGGTAAACCTAATATTTCTCACACGCAAACGAAAAATCATTACATTATAAAGTTAAAATTTTCAGAAAAACTATTGTTCTTGTCAAACATTTCTATACACAACAATTCAGAACTCTAATGGGTCATCATTTGAAAAAAAATGAAGTATTTTCTCCCTCTTGTTCTATTTTTCAATATCTCCGAAAATCATCCTCTAAATGCATCACTTTGGTGTTTTCTTCCAAAATAACATTTCTTGATAAGACAGAAAACAGACGGTTTCTATCTTCAACTGAAAGTTAAATTATATGTCTTTTCAGAGGGAATCTTCTTGCGGTTACGTTCATTTTATGGAAAACGTCACAAAATAGCGAAGTTTTTCCTGAATGCTTCGCGATACAAAAGTGTATTTCTTGCATAAAAGACTTAGGTTATCGTAAATAGATCATCGCAGATATTATGTAAAGTGAAAGTTTTCGACTGAAGCAATTACTTAGTTCATATTGATTTGTTGTTAGAACGTGATCTTGACGTTTTCCTTTGAAATATTTTATATGCTTACAACAAATCGGATGACTAAGTCCAAAAGCAATTGTTAATCATGCAATAAAGGGCATGATTAACAATTGGAAGTTTTTTATTTTCTTTAAAACTGAAATTTTTGAGTGCTTTTGATCGTTAACTTTGTGTCTGCTATCCAACTTTTCAGCAGATTTGTGAATATTCAAATCCTTTCTGGAGAACTGGGAAACTTTGTATTCTACGAAACGAACATGAAGTTGACTTTATGTGCACCTTTACCTTTTGAGTTCTGCCATCGACCAATCTCAGATTGAAAATTTTGCATCACCAAGTTGTCTGTATTGCTATCAAAATCTGTATTTTTTTAAACCTTTGAACGGCAACCATTTTCCGATGCTTAAAAAAAGGGCACAGCCAACAGCTGTGTCAAAAAGTGATTTCTAGATCCGTGGCATGCGATGAACGATTCGATCGACCGCCATCTTGCAGGTAGTTAAATCGAGCGATGGTAACGGCTGCCCTTTTTTTAGCATTGGGCAGTCTATTCAGCTGTTCTTTTAATGTCAATGTATTTCCATCGTATTCACCATTTTCTGCAGACGCCAGTGCTGTTAAATATAATCCTGGCAATTTTACAAATAATCGACCATTTTCACGGGAAAGAATGTGCTTGATGGGATAATAACTTCTTTCTTTTGGTAACTATGAATTGTCCATAAATGTTCATAAAGCATTCGTTATCTGGATATTTATTATGCTTTAATTTACATATATACATTTAAGACATTTAAGAAGTTTAGCCATTCAGGCAAACATGCCTGTCTCTCGTTACATCTGGATACTATCTGAATAAAAACATAGTTACACAGTGGCGCTGCAATCGCGCAGCTTTTTTCTGAT
>JAWZYV010003561.1:0-13575 GCA_038373885.1 Cheiracanthium punctorium | reverse complement strand
GCAACCACATGCTGAAAACGCAAAACAGCATGGTCCACCGTCGCATTTAAAATCTGGTGTAACACACCTCACCTGGAATTTTGATAAACTGTAAATGATGTTTTTATTGTTTATATGCCTCTTAGAATGTCATTATGCTCTGTCTATCGGTTTTGGAAGTTGTATATGCCACCAGTGAGCTTTGAAATACGGTACAACACCATCTATCGGGTGAAAATGGCATTTTTTTTTTTTTTTTTCATATTTGACTTGCGGATGTTCTGAAACGTGTAGATACCAAATTTCACTGGAATATTCCTGCTACTTTTCTCTCCAGTACCCCTTGAACACTTGCAGTTTAATTTTGGCCGCCCTGTAAATTAAAATCAATGTTATAAAATTACTATGAAAAGTTAAATTCAGACTTATGCCATCAGTCACGGCATCAAATGAGTGAAATATTAAAAGTTTTTTAAGTAATACAATAAATAAATAATGTACAATTTATTTGTACTTTATGTTGTCTCATAGCAATTCTTTCTCCTCTGTACTGCCACTTGTAAGGGAAATTGAAGTAATACTTTCATTGGAAAAAAAAAAAAAATCTGAACTAAAATTCATAAATTTAAATTATATAACATAATGTTTGCAAGCAAGAATTAAATTGTATACATACTATTGTCTGCAGATAAATTCCATCGTGAAGCAGTAGGTGTTGATGTGTTTGGAGAATCTGAAAGGAAAAATTGTAAATAAAGACACACATAAATATATTTGTACATATAAAATCAGAATTCTATGTCAAATTTGTCAGGACCATGGAGATAGAGGATATTAGGAGGAATAACTAATACTGTAAGATGTAACCCAGTTTTCCTCTTCCGTTATTTCCCTTTAGTCTCCAATTCGCCAAGCGTGCTATCTATTCGTGGAATATTCCCTATATCTCCAAGCTGGGTTCATTTTGAATGGTTTCTTTCTGAGACTTCGGCGATATTTCACCAAAAGCCAACAAGCTTGAGATCGTTCCTAAGATTTTGTGGATAGCCAAAGTGCTAAAAATCAAAGCCAAAGTGCTGACATTCCTTGTTTTTGAAATAATAAAATTAGTATAGCGAATTTGTAACATTACATGAATTATCCAATAGATCAAGTGCTTGATTTTTCAGTCTCCCTTGCAATAGGTAGCACCAATGTACAGTCGTCCACTTTTTCTCTGCCTATTTAGTCGTTACTCCTTAGTTATATCTCCATGGTCAGAATTAAGGAATTATTAATGAACAAAACAATTCATAATTTCTGTTTGTTGTCAAAAAATAATATTTTTATAGCCTCTTTTTAATGTATATAAATGACAAAAGAAAAGATTTTAAAAAGTACTGTCACAGCATAAATATTATTTTTGAAATAATCATTTTATCAAGTGTCAATGAATATAAACACTTAAAAATTTGGATTAATTTAAATGATATGCCTGTTACAACTAGAATAGCTTGGAATACTTAAGATTTCATTTGGTATATAATTATGATTTCTGTTGTATCTTATTGTAAAGTATCTACATTAATTAGTCAAAGCTTTTGGATATTTAAGTTTGAAGATTGTTTCAATTGTTTTAGTGACTTACTTGTAGCATAAGTTCTCTGGTTCTCTGTATCATTGTTTTCTATTACATCGCATTCATAGGGAATGTCAAGCATCTGTAATAAAAATAATAAAAAATCGTATAGTTTGAACTATGAAATTCCTGAGCAATGTATTACTTATAATTACAGGAAGAAAGAAAAAAAGTTATAAATTTTATTTGTAAAAGTATACCTGTGATGTTCCTGGTCTTGGAATCCTTTGTTCTAAAAAGTAAATAGCATTATATTAATTTTTGAATGTACTTTGTAAAATAATGGTTGTATATTAAAGTGTTATTGTATATTAAACTTACCTGTTATATGTGTACTATTTTGCAATACCTGAAAAAAATAAGCACATAAAATTATACTTTTCTCTCTCTAACACACACAAGTACATTGACTGTATTAATATGTAAAGCAAAATTCCTTTTATAATTTGAAAAATGAATAATTCTTTGGGTGGGGGGGTAGTACTTGTGCTACAGTGCGATTTAACTTGCACAAGTTTTTCACTAGTAGGTATCGTAATGCTAAAATGAACTCCTCACCCACAACATCAGATTTTCTGCCGACAGTAAGAAGCATCGAAAATCATTTATTCATTACATTATGTAGGAAATGGTTTAAAACTCGGAGGGGTGTTGATAGTTGTCTAAAATAACTGTGCATGTGATTCAAAAAGTGTCTTATACTGTCGACTCTCTGGAATCCATGATAATTTTTAGATATAAACAATGAAAATTGCAGTTAACAATTAAATAACACTTGGAAATTACAGATAAATTACATTGTGAATTCAAGATAAATAACATAAAACTTCTTTTGTTGCTAAGTATTTTTCGTATTTTTTTGTATATTTTGATTGATTTTTTTTCCCCTAAACTCATCTAATAAAGTCTGGGCAGTAAAAAATCAAAGCACAAATGAACTCTGAAAACTCTTTTGAAGAAGACTTATCTTTAGGCTATAAATATTTAGATTTCATCCAAAATAAAATAATGACATTAAATAGAACAAAAAAAAAAAAAAATATATACCATTAATTACAAAAGTAGTAAAATAAAGTAGGAAAATATAAGCCTTCTTCAAGAGAAATTTCAGTTTACAAAAGTTGTAAAATACAATTGAATTTTTGCATATATTTTATTAAAATCTATTAATTAAACTAAAATTTGACATAATTAATTGTTAATCTGTTATTTCCGAATTAAAACATTTACAAGTACCTGTAGTTGTTGCGCTGTTGTGTCATACTGACACCCAGTAATACCCTCAACTATTGTCTTCCCAATGAGGGCTAAAATCCTTTCTTCAAAATCGGTTAATTTTTTTATAGATTGAGGGCCTCCTCCTGTTTTATTTAGTTCATTTTTTAAATCAGCGGCTTTGGCTTTAACTGTGCTTTTCAGGTCTTTCCATCTTTTCCTGACCTATTAAAAAATATTCAATACTTAAGAAACAGGTCTAGTAAAAATTAGAAGGAAAAGAAAAATATTAAAAATAGCAGTATTAAGGATACATAAAAACTTGTTTGAACTCAGTTATAAAAAATTCAAACAAAAGGCATTAAGAAAAATTGGTGTTGAAGATAATTACAGAACAAAAAATTTGTCACACAATATCAGGGTTTGTATTCATTTTATGAAATAATATTCCCTGAGTTTCCCAGGTGTTCCAGACAATTTTTCATGCATATCCAAGTCATCACAAACATATATTGGAAACATTTGCTGAGTAAATATTTAGTTTTTTATATTCTTTATCTCAACTTGAAACATTTTTACTGACTGATTTTATAAATATGAAAAAAGATTGAAATTGTACTAGAACTATGTTCACCCCCTTCCATCACATACACAATGCATTAAATCGATACAAAAAATGTGTAATACATAAATTATAACTTGGTTAAAACACCATAAAAGTTAAATTTTGGCACATATTTTCTTTCTGAAGAAGAAAGAATCTAGTTATTTAACTTTTATAAAGTTTCAATCAAAGGATTATCACACTTTATTTCTTATTTACAGCAATTCTTGAGTGATTTTTATCATATTGTTTAGTTCAGGCAAAACAACCATGCACCAGCTATGCACAAAAGTTTTTTAAATATAGATATAAGAATTAACAGCATATCACTTTAAAAATATTTTTTTAAGGCTTGGGAATACTTAATTGCACTGAATAAAAGTGGGAAAATAACTTTGATTTTCCAGGTTTTTACAAGAATGATTAATTTTTCCATGAGGTTTCCAGGAGGGAGTAGTAACCCTGGATATTAAAAAGAAAAAAAAAATCTGTAGTTATGTTCAAAGGAACAAAAAATATAGGAGTTAAGGGGAAATGTAGAATAAAAACTTGTTTGAACACACAGTACCTGAAAAAGTTTTCGCTAAAAGTATTAAAAGAACACCCAAAACTACTGGTGTTAAGGAAAAATATCCAAGACTTAAGAATAAGTACTTATTTACACAACACAGAATATCCTTAAAATAGATTTCGAGGTAAGGCTTCTTTTGAAGGTATTTAATGTTCAAACAAAGCTCTTACTCTATTTATTTTTTACCTGTGCTCCTGTCCGGTTATTACCGCTATTTGCGTTTATAAGTGCCGCAATCTCTTCCCACATCTGCTCTTTCTCCGCGTTATTTTTAAAAAAGCTTCCCAATTCTCCATTAATTAATTGGAGATATTCTTCTAAATATCTTATTAAAATGTCTTTTTCTTCCTGATTAAAATTTGGGGCTCTTGCATTTCTGGACTTTTCCATAATTGGAAATATTAAATTTTTTTTCGCACGTGGAACGAACAAAAACGCTTAAAACTTGGAACACACTACCGCTGTTGCGTAAACCCTTTCGACACTCGAACTCTGATTGGTCGAAATCATTCACATTCCGGAACACTCTACTGAACATCGCCTGACTGACGTCAAAAGTTAAGACCCTGACGTCATGAGATCCGCCCGTCTTAAGTGTTACATCTGAATAGGGAGATAAGCTCGGGTCGGAAGTTTGAAAAGATCCGCCCGGTCGGATCTTATATTTAAGACGTTACATCTGAATCTGCCCGTGATTGGTCTACATTCGATATAATCGATATCGTCTCTAAAAGTTGTTTTGGAGAAAGTGATCGGGGTATTTTCTGACGTCAGAGATAATGATCATCATTTTCTTCAAGTTTGCATACGAGATAGTGATGCCATCATTATTTTTTAGAAAATGATCGTATCATTATCACTTCATTAGTTGAGTTGTCTGCATATGGGGGTATATGCTTTTCGGGCAGATTCAGATGTAACGTCTTAAATATAAGATCCGACCGGGCGGATCTTCTCAAACTTCCGACCCGAGCTTATCTCCCTATTAAGATGTAACACTTAAGACGGGCGGATCTCATGACGTCAGGATCTTAACTTTGGACGTCAGTCAGGCGATGTTCAGTAGAGTGTTCCGGAATGTGAATGATTTCGACCAATCAGAGTGGCTAATGGACGTATTTACATGTGACGTCACACGAAAAAACATGGGAAAGGAAATAAACAAACTTGATATACTGTCACGGACTAAGAGGCTTTAGGACGGTCATCGGGAAGCGGCAGACGGGCGAAACTGCGTCAGCCTCTGAAAGGAAAATATGCGACCCCCTTTTAATAATTAACGGCACAGGCGCCCTCTGACGACACACGGCGTAAGTATCTCCCGCAATGTGCTTCCTTTGATATTTGTTTACGTTTCAGCTACTAGCAGACGACGCATGCGCCAAAAATTAATGAATACGACTCCCAGCGCCACCTTTTTGGCAAATTTCGTTTAGTTCTTTCGCAATGCTTGGATGATTGTCCTGAACCCTCTTAGTCCGTTTATACTGTGCTGTTGAATATATTTTAGCATGAGAATGGATTCAATGTTCATTTTAAGAAATAAGATCGAGAGATTGACTTCAGGGATTAGTTTTTTTTTTAATTTTCGAATTGTATCAAGCTTATTAAGGATTATGGGATTAACATACTGTTTGTATATGTACATCACAAGTCTTGAATTTTAGGGGGCAATTGCCCCCCCCCCTTGCCTGTTACACCTGTGCATTTTAGGTTTTCAAAGCCTCGATTTGAAAAAGTTTGTGTCCTAATGTTTCGTAATTGCTTCTTTTTAAAGCTAAAAGAATGCTCATGTTGTTCTGCTTTTAATTAACATTACTTCATGAACATTCTTTTGGATATATTCTCTGCTCTGCTAAATTCTTAGCTGGCAAAATTCATAAAAGTATGTGGTAAGTAGTAATATAGCATGAAAGTAGCATATTTTCATTATTCTAAAAGTAAACTTAAAGTACTAGTATACAATTATTTTTTAATATAGGTAACATGTTTATTCAAACTATTTTTTTTTTTTTCCCATGGTTTAAGCTTCCTTTGACATGCATGAGATTTACATTTCACACAGTGTATATGTTCCTACTATTAATGTGTAACAGATATATATACAGGAGAAATTCAGTTTTTCTTCTATTACCATTTCAGTATATATTAATTTCTAATCTAAATAATTGCTTGCCCCTTTGCCTGTGATAATTGGGCTCTGACTTTAAATAGAACTCTATATTAATAAATTGTTTACGTTAGTACACCAAATCTTTTCTCCATAAAAAAATGTTGAGACTCTATTACATCTATAATTTTCTTATTATGTACCTTTCACTATACCAAAATTTTTACCGATAAATTTTGCTAATGTCATATTATAAATTAGAAGGTGTTAATAACTGTCTTACTTTCTGTGGTTACATTCTAACATAGAATGCCTCACCATGGCATAATAGTTATGTCACTAAAAATTAGTACGCCTTCGCTTAAGACAGATCTCCGGTTTTGGGGCCCGTTTACATGCACACAAATGTGGAGTAAATGCCAGAACTTTTGCTGCTTTCTAACCCACTTCCCCTACATAGGGAAAAAAAATTGGGGTAGAAAGATAGTTAAAATATGCCTGGCGAAGATTGTAAAATAGTGTTAGTAGGCAATTTTAATATAGATTTCAATTCCAAGTATGTGTTTTATGGAACAAAAAAGACAAACACTGCACGCTCATGGATTAGGATGCCCGTTCCAAATAGTATTTAAAATGGTGAAGTAACGTTGGAATACACCTGGCGAAGATTGTAAAACAGTTTCAGTAGGCGATTTTAATATAGATTTCGATTCCAAAGCTGCGTTTTATGGTACAAGAAAGAGATGATTCCCATTTTAATGGCCCCCTTCTCGCCAACCTAAAAAATCGTCGCACTTTGGGGAGCCTTGCAGTGATGGATCTCTAGAAGTTATGCTCAAGTTTCAACGTTCCCAAAAGAATTAGATGAAAACTAAAGTGAACAAATATTAGCGATAAACACACTAATTAAAACTAGAACTGCGGTGTTTCAGATATACCTAAAACCGCGGGCTGGGTCAAATTGACCCAACTTGCAGAATTCACGTTGCAATGCAACAATAATGTTGTATTTCAACGGTAATGATATCAGTTCAATCTTAACATTCGTATTAAGTTTCTCTCTATTCTAAAAAAAGTAAAGGCCACTGTCAAAGCTTGTCAGCTTATCTCCTCCTAAACCGTGGGGATTTGAGTTTCAACTAAGGTACCCACAGATTCAAAAAATTCCGAGGAACCTGCTAAGCTGATTTAAATTTCAAAAATCGAATTATTTTAGAAGATATTAATAAAAAACTGAAAAAATAAACCGAATGGTTGCCAGATTTGGCATAAAATCATTCATTCCTTTGCAACAAAGCGTTTCCAAGTATCTAGAATCGCGTGAAATTTACAAACATGAGTTAAAATTACGCCCATTTTACGCCAAAATAAAAACTATATGAAATAAGTAACTCAAAACACAAAGTTGACAATTTTCAAATAGTAAGTTCGCTTAGACAACAGGAGTTTAGAATTAGCGATTATTCCTTTTTCCAAAACAGAATAACTAATATCTTGAAAATGAAAAATAATTAAAATGCAGATTATTTTAAAGCCGGTTCTCGTCCAGCTGAATTATTTGCTACCAGTAGAAATATTTGGCGGCGTTAACTATGCCATTTAGCAGTTATAGTACACTTTGGATATTTGCTAGTGAGACAAGATGGTATAATTCGTGGTGTTAAGTACGCCAATCTGCAAACGATTATGTAAATGAAAATATGGATAACGATTTTCCGGTAACCTTAAATGAACAGTAAATATAGGTTGTGAGCATGTGTAAATCGCCAAATAATGAAAAGTCGCCATTGGTGGTAGGCTATTTTATCTGTTCCGTAGCTTTTATTAACTTTACATGTACGCAAGTCGCCAAATAATGAAAAATCGCCATGGGTGGCAAATTCGCAAGGTCTCCAATAGGTTTTACATTATTAAAAATACAGCTGAAACATATGTTCTGATTTTATTACGCTTTAGCTCCTAATTAATATAACTTTTGAATGGTAACAAACAAACATTTACAAACATGAGTTAGAATTATGCCCATTTTACGCCAAAATAAAAACTTTCTTCTATATTACTAAAACAATGTGTAAACTGTTAGTTAGTTTATTTGAATGTGTCTCGCGTCAAGGACGTACCCAGGGGGGTGGTCCAAGGGTCCGGACCCCCTCCGAAATTTGAGTTTTTGTTAACAAAATAATAATGATTAAGTCTTTTTGTGAAAAATATCTGCCTTTTTCACCGTTTAGACCCCCTTTGAAATTTTTGGACCCTCCCCAAAATTTTTTCCTGGGTACATCCCAGTCTGGCGTAGCTCGCAGACAGGTGATCGTAGACCAACCACATTTTGTATGGACATTTTCCATGACAGTTCCCGACACACCTCGAAGAGATTTTTTCAAAATTCGAATTATTTTAGGAGATATCGGTAAAAAACGTATCGCAAAAGTCTAATTTTTGCTTTCCGCCATTTCGTAATTGTAATCCCACAGTGTAAAAAGCGACGTTTAAGGTTATCTAGGTTTCCACATTCGGCAAGTTTTTTACATGATTCAGACTCCTGAAGTAAAAATAAAAGAATAACAATTTTTTTTTTTTGTCTAGATTATTTGTAAGGCTGGTTTTAAATTAAAATATCGTGTACATGGGAAATCAGAGCAGGAATGAAATGTTTTATACTCAAAAGAAAAATATTTAGAAATTTTCTGAGACTAAAATGTGCAACTTTTTAATTTGGCAAAAAATTAAACGGTTTTGTGCGATTTTGAGATGATTCTAATGCTTGGCGCAATTTATCGTAATTTATCGTCTGCTGAATACACCTGAGAATAAGTTTTTGAAATTTTCATTCAGTTGAAATTGTGCATTTTTCTGTGCAGTTTTTCTCCATCTATTAATGACTATGTCATTTTATCACTCCCCCCCCCTTTATTGAAAATTGTATGAAAAACGTGTCCCAAAAATGCAACATAAAAGTATGCCACATAATTTTTCATATATTTAAATACTATTAGTTCACAACAGCTTTAATCTATTGTTACAATATTTCGTAAGCTGTAGAATAGGCATGTGTCAATCGCTAAATAATGAAAAGTCGCCATGGGTGGCAAGCTATCCTATCTGTTCCGTAGCTTTTATTAACTTTACATGTACGCAAGTCGCCAAATATTGAAAAATCGCCATGGGTGGCAAATTTGCAAGGTGTCCAATAGGTTTTACATTATTAAAAATACAGCTGAAACAGATGTTCTGATTTTATGACGCTTTATCTCCTAATTAATATAACTTTTGAATGGCAGCATTAAATATCATTGTGTTTCTGAGGAGTGCAAATAATTTTTCCAGCGATTATAAGCAGAGTCTGCACTCCAGGTGGAGTATAGCTCAGGACCCGTACAACACGGATTCCCATAACAAAATATCTTCCGTGTTATGAGGGGGAGGGGGGTCTACTGTAGTGTGAAGTTTAAATTTTTATGTACCAATGAAGATGCAAGAACCAAGCAATGTGTAGCTCAGTAACATTCTATCTGATCTAATCTTCGGGTTTTGTCTGTTGAAATTATGTCTTTTTTACAAATAAGCCTGATTAGGGGCCGAATGCCTCATACGAAAAGCGAGCATTCGAGTATGGGGGCCTTTGCCCCTAGTAATATTACATTAAAAGTACAAAAATATTGTTGCTATAATTCTTATTAGAACCGTGTCGCTTGAGATAGGTATACCTAAAACAACGGTATGGGTCAAATTGACCCAACTTGTAAAATTCACGTTGCAATGAAAATAACGTAATGGTAAGATATTATACCATTTATTATATCATTACTGTTCATCATTTTAGGAAGAATGATAATGACATTTATTTAATTTGAACCTCGGATTCCAGACTCATGGGAAGTTTTGGGTCAAAATGTCCCATTCCGCGATATCAGGTATACATATTAAAAACAAAAAACTGATAAAAGTTACGAACTTAATTTTTTTAACAGATGATTAATAATATAAAGTTAGGAAAAGTCACGATTTTTTTTTTTAATCCATTCGTAACTTTCTGAAAAAAACAGAATCAAATCTGGTTTTGGGTCAAAATGACCCATCCCACAGTTCTAGTGTTAAGGAATTTGAGGACACCTAATTATTAAAACTACATTAATTGGCAACCCAAAATTAATAAATAAGTAATGGAATTCTGTACTTACATGTTGTTCCACATCGCCATTTTGATTCTAAATTAAGGTTCCCACATAAATATAAAAAATCTTCATAAACCTTTTTTGTGAGCCAAAAAAGTGCACACACAAATGCTGCTGGTTTTGAATTTACAGCTAATAATTGCTCAAGTTTCAACATTCCCAAAAGAATTAGATGAAAACTAAAGTGAACAAATATTAGCGATGAACACACCAATTAAGGAATTTGAGGACACCTAATCATTAAAACTACATTAATTGGTAACCCAAAATTAATAAATAAGTAATGGAATTCTGTACTTACATGTTGTTCCACATCGCCATTTTGATTCTGAATTAAGGTTGCCACATAAATGTAAAAAATCTTCGTAAACCTATTTTGTGAGCCAAAAAAGTGCACACACAAATGCTGCTGGTTTTAAATTTACAGCTACACTGGGCAGGCACTCATTAGGCATTAAGAAAGAAAATTATTGATTAAACAAAAATGTTAATCAGAAAAAAACATTTTTAAACATAAAATATATATTAATAATCCAATGACATTAGCAAGCGAAGAAAGATAATTATGTATTTCACCTCCATGTACTTTCAAACAAAATTCTGACTATGTAGATACAGTTGTACATCATCACCTAGATGCATCGAAAGCCTCAATTAAAAAATAATTATTATTCAAAAAAGTTACCCCCATTAATTTAATTTCCAAGCAATTATTAATTTATTCAATATAGTAGAAAAAGTGCATAGTACAGGCATAAATTTGATTATCTATAGCCCTTGGTATAGTCGAGGTCAGGCGAGGTTAATATGCACCTGTCACAACTTATTTCTGTCCGGATTTAAAATATTGAGTCAAGCATGTATTTAAGGCATCCAGTGTTTGAATGAATCCTTCAAGAATTTTTATAATCAAACTTTATCTTTCAAAAATTCAGGAGTGTAGAAACTCAATAAGTTTGGGGGTGGGGGTGGAGGAAGGCTCAGTATGTTACGATCGGTTCCAGATTACCCTATAAGTTGCATAAATATTTCGGTCATACACTGTACACCGGATTTAAATACTTTATCCAGAAAACCCAGTCTATTATTTACATTTACGAAATAAATATGTAGATTACAAACAAGTACAAATCATTTATAAAAACATCTACATATTTAGACAGAATTAAGTATCAGAACTTCATTTTAATTAGAATATATAATTGTAAACAAGAGTATAAAATGAAATTTACACTGATTTTAGCATGTTTAACGAAGTAAATAATACATTTTAGAAAAATAATGTGTGCAGATATTATTAGTGATGAAAACTTACTTGTTTTCTAGATCGTTTATAAAATATTTATTCAAAATATAAAATATTATAAAATATTTATTCGCAAAGCTTTATTGTCCAAATACTGTTTACAGAGCTTACACAACGTTAAAAACAACACTCGGCGCCATATTTAAGTCCGGCGTAAACTGATTTAAGCTAGCTCCTGAGCTGGCTTAAATCTACGACCCGCTCGCACTCGTCTTTGGACTTAAATGTTACATCTGAATACGACTTACGCCAGTGTCTTAAAGTTACGCCCGATTTCGGGCGTAAGTGTTACATCTGAATCTGCCTGTTTGTAAGCGATCTATCATTTGTTTTGAGAAGCTAATATTTTAAAAATCTGATTGTGTTCTCTACATTTTCGAATCCTGAGGAACTGCTGATAATTTTCCACGAGAATTTCCACTGAATTTTAGCCAATTGAAGAATTTAGATTGCATATGAAATATAGCATCTGAGAAACCTTCCTAAGTTAGCTGTTAAAACGTATTATTGCTTATTTTCACTGTGATTGGTATATAGCAGATTGTTCACCCACTTTTTAATAAATTTTTTTTTTCGTCCTCTCAACTGGGCTGTTTACTAGAACTTTCCATCTATATTGTACTTTTAAACAACGAATCCGGCAACTAAGCAAAGTTTTCTACAACAATGACTTTGAATGCACTTTCAGAACTACTGGGTTTAGACATGAATATTTTTTTTAATGTATCAATATGCTCTGTAACAGAAAGCAAATAGATGTCAACAGAATGCAGAGTGTTGACTACACACAGTATGTATGAGGAGTACTTTGCCATGATGCATGAACTTTGGCAAGGTTTAAGCACAGTACAATTGATACACCTTTATTCGTGTATTACTGAAAACTGTTTAGTTTTGTAAATTTAAATATCCATTTCTGGAAATTTCAACATCTACTTTTAGTAATTTTCATAACAGTTTTTGTAAAAGTCACTTTTTCCCTTAAAATAATTTACAAAAAAAAATTAAAATATACCGTAAAATGCCAATGAAAGGTTGTTTTAATCGATTATATTTTTGTCTTTTTAATCGATTATAATTTTGGGAAGGGGGGCAAAACGTGTGTGTATATATATAGACAGTGGCGGCTCGTCATTAGGGGCCAGAGGGGCCTGGCCCCACCTGATATTTCAAAAGTTTTTTTTAATTATAATGCAAAATTTGTATTCTTTTAAAATCAGTTTACTTTAATAAAGGTGTCTGCGTGTATTTTATTCTATTTTGATTTAAAATGGATAAAAGGAATATTTAAAGGAGCATTTTTTATGCCAGCTTTGTTCCTTAATCCAATTATGTAAATCGAGCGATCATTCAAATCCTACGGCCGCGCCGCGGCATCTCCAATGTATTCCCCATTTAAGCACTCTGGTGGGGCCGGAGAAATGAAGCCCGAATATATTTGCGCCAAGCACAGCACAGTAGTGTTAGTACCATTGATCATTTCTCAAAAGATGAACATATTTGGCTGGTTATCACAAAAAAGACTGCGAAAACACAGTTAATTTAGCACCAATTTAGGGCCCCTTAGCATTGGCCCGATAGGAGAAATAAAAGTGTTTCCATGGAAACAGTTGTATTTGGCGAGTTTTGTTCTTATGGTCGAAAAAAGCTGCTGATTGTGATTTTTGTTCTTATCTCTGATCATCTTTAAGAATTAGGAATTTTTATTTATCTCATTTAAAACAGACTTAATTTTACTATTTTTTCGGTTTCAAATATAGTGAAAGTATCAATTGAGTGAGAAATGGTCGTAGATTAAAATATTTTGTCAAATTATAAATATATTTAACGACTATGAATTCTGTTGACAGTTTATTACAAGTTCCTTTCAGCAGATTAAAAATAGCAGAAAAGCTTGAAATAAAATGCTTGAGACCCTATCAACCAAAAAATTTTGTCCTTAGACAAAAAGATGGTAAAAGGACACGATCATTTCAACTAGATTGGTACAGCAAAGC
>JAWZYV010003560.1:0-12980 GCA_038373885.1 Cheiracanthium punctorium | reverse complement strand
TAAGATCAATGGTCTTCTAACGAGAAATTCTCTTTCAGCAGCACAATGTGGTATGTATGCACATGATCAAGGCCTTTCTGAATTTTGGTCCCTTGTCCAAGCTCGACTTGGGCCCTCTTTTTTTTGGGGGGGGGCGGGAGATGGGTAATCTAGGCCCCTATTTTGGGCCCTTGTCCGAGCTCGACTTGGGCCCTCCTTTTTTAAGGGGGGGGATGGTTAATCTAGGCCCCTTAGTCGAAGACCATTTGGGGGGGTCATGACTCCCGTGACCCCCCCCCCCTGGAACCGCCACTGAATACAAATCATTTGCTTAAAAATAAGTTCTACTGTCATTTTGAAATAATGATAAATACATGTTTTATACATCTTTTAGTCAGTGGCGGACTAACGCTAAGTGAGGCCCGTGGCGGTCTCCTAGTTTGGGGCCCCCTTTTTAAAATCGTATTTTTTAACCAAAAATTACATTTTAAAGCTAACATTCATAACTGAAAAAAAATCTGGAAAAATTCTATTAATCTTTTTTTTATTTTATTTTATTTTTACATTTTGGTAAAATCGAAAAATAGTCTGCTTTGACTGGTTCGTAGTAAATTAGAAATTAGTTCGCGTGAAACTAAAAATCATTTTATTTTGCTGGTACCGGCTGGCCCAAAGCATATAGGAATAATGATAACATAACCATGACATAACTCAGTACATTTAAAACTTTTAACCACCTACACTTCGCATATTAAAACATAACTAAACCACTGAACCTTAAACTTAAATTTGTTTTGAAAGGAAATAGCTCATTCTGTTGAAGACATTTTTATTCAACGGAAACCTGTTTTTAGAGGAAAAATATTTCGGTACCTTTCGATTCCGTTTAAATCCACCTTGTGATCCCAGAGTTATTTTTTGCGACCCCATTTGAAGTAGCAATCCAAAGATTGATAACCACTGGATTAAAGAATTACCAAATAATAATAATAATAATAATAATAATAATAATAGAATACTGATTTAAACATTTATAAAATTAAAAAAAAAGTATCGCTCAAGGTAAACTTATTCCATTTTTAGTAAATTGCTTTTTAGTTTCTGGAACTTTTATGTGATTAGTTGTAAGATACAATTTATGTTCTTTACACACATTTTATATCATTCAGTTTTTCTTCAAATTTCAGTATTCTTTAAATTATAAGCACTTCTGATGAAATTAATGGACAAAAATTTCCATATTTGATTTATTAAATATTATATTTATAATCAAAGAACGAGGGCTTAGGTCTGATTTACACAAAAATGCACCATTTAAGACGTAGAGAAACTATATACAATCAATATTTCTCACAATTAAAGAATTACATTCATATTGAAAGAAGTTGTTTTTAAATAAATATAAATTTTAAAGCATAAAATCTAAAATAAAGAATCTAAATATATCAAATTGTTTTTGAAACAGAGATATGCTTATTTAAGCCAAATAGAAGACACCTAATTTTACAGATTTTGCAGTATTTTACTAATAATTGATGTTTACAATGACATTCCAAAAGCCTTATTTGTATCTCGAAATTCTACTAAGACATTGCATAAGCGAATATACTAGTTACATATAACCTTTTATATGTAATATGCAACCTTTTATATGTACCTTTTATATATAATAAATATGAACATAAAATACAGTACAGATTTAGATAACTATTGATTTGAAGAAAAAAATATGTAATTCCAGCAGTTTCCTTACAACAGTTAATACAAGAGTAAAATATACTTAGAAAATGTATTTTGTTAAAAGACATAGAGGACAAAACGCAATGAAGAATTGCTGGTGCACAAGACATTAAAATTGTTACATACTGAAAAGTAAGTAGTGAGTTTTGATTCATTTAAATTACAATACAATACTACAAATTTATTAGACAATTATTAATATACTATCTATGGATTATGTAAATATTTCTGTAAAATTAAAGCTCAAAATTATCAAAGGCAGAAGTGAACAAAGAAATATGATCAACTAAGTGGATTTTATTTTTTATAAAATATAGTGTATTATGACAGAAATTGCAATCGAACTGTCAAAATGACTGAAAACAGACACTTTGCCTATGTTTGATGCCATTATTGGAATACTTTCGCAGCTATGCAAGAGTTGCTATTTATCATGTATGTATACATTTATAGTAAATAAACATCTTTCTCAAAGATTTTTTAACATCAGGTGACAAATAATGTATTACTTTAAAACAGTATACTTAAGAGATTGAAAGGGCATTAATTAAAATATTTAATTAAAAACAAAACAAATATTTGGAGTATATTAATTTAAATCAGAAAATCATTTATGGAAAAAAAAATAGAATAATCAAAACTGTACTCATAAAGATAAAATATATTTGCGTGCTTTCGCTTTGCTAAATTTGTCGATGGCATCATCAAAGTCAACAGTAGCAGCTACTTTTCTTTCTATGGACAAAATAGCTAAATTTGATAATCTTTATTCCCTCACTGTCGATCTTAGATAATTTTTAATTAGTTTAAGTTTCGAAAAACTTCTTTCGCACGAGGACACAGAAACACAGGTAGTTAAAAAATACTGCAAAATTGAAAATAAATTGAAAATTGAATTTACAAAATTAAAATCACACCCGCACAAAAATGTCAGACATACTGAAAAAAAAGTATGGATGTTCTATGAATAAAACATTTTTTTAACAGCATTTTGCGTTTTTCCTGTTTTTAAAATATGATTTCCTTTGTTGAAAAATAGTACGAAGTTGCTGATATTGAGCTGAATTTTTACTATGCAGTGGAATATGAAAAGTTATTTGACATCGGAAGGGTTATCGCTTTATCAGAACAAGATGAGATTGCTACGATGAAATATTTGCATGCAATACCAGGATCAGATTCTTTTACTTGGCTACGCCACGCCACGATGACGCAGAAATAATTACTGTAGACAAGATTCTTTTTAGTCGAATTGAATTGATTTCAGTTACTCCATTTACCTTTACTAATGTAAAAAGTATCAAAACAGCTCACAATCAACTATACAATAGACTATAAAAAAAGTACGTAAATAACCTGATAATTTTTTTTATATGTTACTTTTTGTTTGAAATGATGTTTGCCGATTTTGTTGTAAAATGGTACACAAGTCAAAAATAAATTATGTAGATTTGTGACAACTTCTTTTAATCGCAATACTATTTACTTTTTGTTCATTTTAAATGAAGATATGGTATGTGTAGAGTTACATTTACATAGTATTTTTTCCCCTGAGTTGGCGAATGGAGAAAGTTACGACATTATTTACGAATTATTTTGAGTGTTCCTGTAAATTATGCTATACGCATGAATTTTAGAACTCATAAAGATAATACTCAGGAATAGTCATAGTGTAGCTTTCAGAGGAAAAAAGAACTATTTGTGATACATTCAGAGTAAGTTTAATTTTCTGTAGTATTTCTACAGTCGATTAAACTTCTTAAAGTAACGACGAAATGTTCCATGCGTGTGAGTGGAATGTCCCAAACTGAGAAGTACTTTTTAGAATTTTTCTTGGAAACAGTTGAACCTTCAAAAAATGCTTTTTCATAATATGAAAATACTAGGTTGATGCTACATCTCCATGCCAATAGTTCTCATGTAGGAAGTTGGCGCCAGCTGTACCAGTCCTTCGAAATTGTATAAATTAGCGTTGACGACCATGTTTGGGGCCCCGTACGGAGAATCCCTGGGGGCCTTCAAAAATTTTTAACACTGGATTCACTTTATATGAAGATGTATAACTGCAGAGCAAAAATATTTTCTATATCACGTCAGAACCACAATTTAAAGTAGTCTTAAAAACTGTAGTTTTCATGAAATTGGAGGTATTTGGGGGGGGTCCATATTTGGGGGCTCTGGCTATCTTCGAATGAATTTTCAATATGAGTTGTTAATATTCAAGGTATATTACCAGATAAAAAGAAAAAATTCTCCGAAGCACCTCGGAGCCAGTCACAGTCGAGAAAATAACCTGGCGAAAAGGACCGAAATTATTTCTACGTCGCTCCTGTGGGGACTTTGACCCCCCCATTCGCCCCCCAATAACTCCAAAACTGAAAGAGGTAAATTAAAAATATTTCAGATTTTTTCTTTCCTTGTGTAAGGCAACACAAGAAAAAAAAAATCATGAAATTCTGAGATAGTGATGGAAACTTTTTTTTTTTTTTACCCGATTTGCTCTTGCAATGCGTCTTAAATGGATTATCAATCAAGCATCTTGTGAGAAACAGTGATAATAATAATAATAATAATAATTACATTGGGGGAAACATGCTGAAGCAATTCCCAAGTTGGACACCTCGAACAATTTCTTTGTCCCCAGCCTAAGTGATCCCCCCCCCCCAAAAAAAAAATAAAATAAATAAAATAAATGAATAAAAGTGAATATATTTTACAAGGAAAATAGCTATACCTATTGGATGTAGATGACAGATAAATAAGTGCAACATCAAACAGCATATCAGAAACATCAAACTGTATTCCCCGATTTTGTTATCATTAGTTTTTTGAGATTGCCTCCTACTGCGGAAGCAAATTTAAAGACGTATTCCCGTAAAAAAAAAAAGAACGGAAAAGTAGTTATATTGATTTTGAGACCCCAGAATTGGGGATCCCGTTCATTCATCCTATCGCGCCTCCCTATTTCTATGGCACGTTCTCTAGGGTTGTCTTATGAACTTTTTTTGCTTCTAAGTTACTAAAGTAGTATTATTTGTCTATAAAAGATGTTCCGTAAAAAAAGAATGCACTACATTCACACATTCGTGATCCGTGGCACGAGCATAACGAATCGAAGATGCTCAGTTTGATTAGGGACAAGAAAGGCTTTAATACGGAACTTCGTTATAATAAGCTAGTAAAGCTTGTGTCCACAGTCCAAAACCTTATTCACATATCTTAAAACTAGATGTGCTACAGGGTAACAGTTAATTTAAGGACCCCAATCATGTAATGGCACAATTGTCTGTTGTAGAAAGGTGTTAAGTGTTTCAAGGAAATTCTTGCTTATCTTGGACAATTCTCTAAAACGGTTGCGTCGGTCATTGATTTTGAGTATCGTGGAAATAATTTGGCCATGGAATGAAAAGAATCATGCAAAACTTTTGGAGCTTCTCAATATTTTGATTATGAAAAAGGTCTTCCTATGTAAAAAATAATTTACATACAGGTCGTGACTAAGACAGTAGGAGGACCAAAGCACTGTTCAGGGGCTCCTATACATTCATACCCTGCTTACCCATATATATGTATAGTCACTAGAATTTTTCAGATTAGAACTTAAGCTCTCTTAAACGGAACTTCAAATAAATTCTCTAGAGCGGGGCAAATTTCTCACTTGTAACAATTTCATTTCTGATTTTGCTTTTTAGTGCAGTTTTGTTTATATCCTAGACAATGCACTAAAACTCTAGGGGGGGGGAAACAAGCGACCTACCTTGACCCCCCATTTTATGGGCGCCTTTGTAGGGGCCCTTAGGCCGAGGCTCCCTATACAGTCACACCTAGCTGACACATTTATGTATAGTAACTAGAAGTTTTCAGTCTAGAACTTCAAATCTCTTAATAATTCTGGGCCCCAGGATTATTTGGCTTCGTCTCTTGAGATTTCGGTATAATCTTGAACATTAACATTTTTCTAAAGCCACCCAGGTGGTGTAGCTACTAAAGAACCATTCTATCACGCCTTGGGTCTGGGTTCGAAATACCGCTTAGGCATGGATGTTAACTTGTCCATCCCTACATAGGGGGTAATGCAGTCCGCCCACTGGGTTTCCCCATGATGAAATGGACAGTAATTCGGGCCTTTGTAGTGGCGAATGCTTGATGAGCAAGTACACGCACATTAAAGGAGGGGAGAAAGAAAAAAAGTTTTTATAAAAAAAAGTGAAACTGGAATTTAAAAATTTCTAACGATTTCGGGGCCCCTTATCAGTTGGGGCCCGGGGCGGACCGCCCCCCCGTTAGTCCGCTACTGCTTTTAGTTGAATGTAGTACTTTAACTAGGAAATTTCATATAATAAAGGAAATCAATCGTGCATAAGTAATCAGTTACATTGTAACACCTTGGTTATAACCTAACATAAATTTTGCCACGTAATTCTACGAAGAAGAATTTTTTTCTGAAAATTTCCTAATAATTTATTTGTTTTATAAGAGTATAACAAAAGCTTAAAAAGAAACACTTGGATTTTTTTTTCTTATTACAATATACACTCATGTCCATAAATTAAGGATAATGAAGTTCAGGCAAAGAAAGAGAAAGAAGCAAAACAAATTTGACTTATTTGTAAAGTCTATTTATTAAACAAAAAGTAAAGAGCAAAAAAGATGCTATATGTTTGACATAATTAATAAAAATTGCAAGTTTTACTCCCTTGACCAAATTTAAAAAAAGAACCTATTTACAAAAAACAGTATAACATGGTTAGTAGGATGGTTAATACGGAGTATGTCTCCCGGACGATGCAATACAGGCCTGACAACGCCTAGGCATGCTGAGTATCAAATGATCAATCTGATCTTGGGGAATATTACACCACTCATCAAGCAATGCACTCCGAAGTTCCGGTAGACAGGTGGTAGGGGGTTGACGGGCTGCAATTCGTCGGCCAAGCATATCCCACACATGCTCTATTGGATTCAAGTCCGGTGAGTATGCTGGCCAATGCATACGGGTGATATCCTCCGATTGAAGGCATTCGTCTACAATGTTTGCACGGTGAGGACGGGAGTTGTCATCCATAAACACAAATTCAGCACCCATGGCGCCCCGAAACAAACGTACATGTTGTTCCAGAATGACATCCCGATAGATGTGGCCTGTCATCGTTACACTCTGAACATGCAGGTCAGTTCTGGAACCAAGAATAATTCCTCCCCAAACGAGCCATCCTGCACCACCGTAACGGTGTCTTTCAATGGTGTTCTCTTGGTGGTAACGGGTACCTGGCGCTCTCCAGATGAATGTCCGGCGAGAATCAGACTCCAAACTAAACCTGGACTCGTCGGAAAACATCACACAAGACCACTGTTGCGGTGTCCACAATGCATGCTCTCTACTCCAGGTTAATCGCAGGCGACAGTGAGTTGCGGTAAGTGGAACACATCTGACAGGCCTACGAGCATATAGACCAATGTGCCCTAAGCGTCTGTACACGGTCTGCCTTGAAACTGTCGTACCGGTAGCTGAAGAGAGCTGACGAGGCAGGTCTGATGCTGTACTCCGTCTGTTTCTTTTGGCAGTAACTGCCAAATAGCGGTCCTCATTCGGCGTTGTAACTCGGGGGCGACCTGTGCTGTAACGTCTACTCACATTACCATCATCTTGGAATCGTTGCCAAAGCCTGGAGATGACACTCTGGGCGATTCCAAGTTCCTCGGATACTTCCAGCTGGGTACGTCCACATTCCAGTCGTTCGATAATTCTGCCACGTAAAACATCATCCAAATGCCTCCTTTGTGCCATAACTATGCGGTTTTTGCACTGAAAGGCTTTCACAGCGCTTGTGAACAATTTTACTTCTTTGCCACCATTCCTTATATACCCCTCTCTTACACTCTCGTTATTGTGACGTACCATCCACGCCATCTGGTGGTTTCCTGTAATTTGCATATTCTTTTTCAAGATGTGTGTGATCATTCCACAGGTGAAATTTTTATTTTAGAGATCAATTTCTGTATGATTCTGAATTATCCTTAATTTATGGACATGAGTGTATTATTATAATAATATAGTTCGAAAGAGTAGTTTTATAGTATAGTATAAATAGTGTGAAAGAATATTCTTAATAAAGTGCCTTTACCAGATTGCTGGAATATATAGTACATCCCCATGCAAAAACCCTTAACGGGTTAAAAATTTGTGACGCAGCATTTTACTTTATTATAGCTATATGAATTCTAAAGATTGGTCTTAAAAATAATGATATCAAATTTTGAGTGACGCCCTGGTATGACTTTATAAGATTTAATTTTAAATTCCATTACAGTTACTTTCGTTTTATTTTCTAAAGATGATTTAACGCATTTAAGCAATACTTTGAATTATGAAATACACTGTCAAATATATCACACTTTCACTGAGTCTATATAATGGATTCAAATGAATTTATTTCAATAATTTAATTTATCTTTTGCGTCACGCTATCCAAAAGGGCAAGCAAAATTTTCATATACATTTCACTTACTTTGGTTACTATGACACTAACTAAATATTTACGTAAATTTTATCTTGACTTATTTTCATAAAAGCCAAGTTAAGCCTTGGCTTTTATGAATTGTTATTCCATATGCTTAACAAATCGGAAACTGCTTTCGAAAAATGTAGGAAGTTGGCGCCAGCTGTACCAGTCCTTCGAAATTGTATAAATTAGCGTTGACGACCATGTTTGGGGCCCCGTACGGAGAATCCCTGGGGGCCTTCAAAAATTTTTAACACTGGATTCACTTTATATGAAGATGTATAACTGCAGAGCAAAAATATTTTCTATATCACGTCAGAACCACAATTTAAAGTAGTCTTAAAAAACTGTAGTTTTCATGAAATTGGAGGTTTTTGGGGGGGTCCATATTTGTGGGCTATGGCTATCTTCGAATGAATTTTCAATATGAGTTGTTATTATTCAAGGTATATTACCAGATAAAAAGAAAAAATTCTCCGAAGCACCTCGGAGCCAGTCACAGTCGAGAAAATAACCTGGCGAAAAGGACCGAAATTATTTCTACGTCGCTCCTGTGGGGACTTTGACCCCCCCTTTCGCCCCCCAATAACTCCAAAACTGAAAGAGGTAAATTAAAAATATTTCAGATTTTTTCTTTCCTTGTGTAAGGCAACACAAGAAAAAAAAAATCATGAAATTCTGAGATAGTGATGGAAACTTTTTTTTTTTTTACCCGATTTGCTCTTGCAATGCGTCTTAAATGGATTATCAATCAAGCATCTTGTGAGAAACAGTGATAATAATAATAATAATAATAATTACATTGGGGGAAACATGCTGAAGCAATTCCCAAGTTGGACACCTCGAACAATTTCTTTGTCCCCAGCCTAAGTGATCCCCCCCCCAAAAAAAATAAAATAAATAAAATAAATGAATAAAAGTGAATATATTTTACAAGGAAAATAGCTATACCTATTGGATGTAGATGACAGATAAATAAGTGCAACATCAAACAAAAAAAATAAAATAAATGAATAAAAGTGAATATATTTCACAAGGAAAATAGCTATACCTATTGGATGTAGATGACAGATAAATAAGTGCAACATCAAACAGCATATCAGAAACATCAAACTGTATTCCCCGATTTTGTTATCATTAGTTTTTTGAGATTGCCTCCTACTGCGGAAGCAAATTTAAAGACGTATTCCCGTAAAAAAAAAAAGAACGGAAAAGTAGTTATATTGATTTTGAGACCCCAGAATTGGGGATCCCGTTCATTCATCCTATCGCGCCTCCCTATTTCTATGGCACGTTCTCTAGGGTTGTCTTATGAACTTTTTTTGCTTCTAAGTTACTAAAGTAGTATTATTTGTCTATAAAAGATGTTCCGTAAAAAAAGAATGCACTACATTCACACATTCGTGATCCGTGGCACGAGCATAACGAATCGAAGATGCTCAGTTTGATTAGGGACAAGAAAGGCTTTAATACGGAACTTCGTTATAATAAGCTAGTAAAGCTTGTGTCCACAGTCCAAAACCTTATTCACATATCTTAAAACTAGATGTGCTACAGGGTAACAGTTAATTTAAGGACCCCAATCATGTAATGGCACAATTGTCTGTTGTAGAAAGGTGTTAAGTGTTTCAAGGAAATTCTTGCTTATCTTGGACAATTCTCTAAAACGGTTGCGTCGGTCATTGATTTTGAGTATCGTGGAAATAATTTGGCCATGGAATGAAAAGAATCATGCAAAACTTTTGGAGCTTCTCAATATTTTGATTATAAAAAAGGTCTTCCTATGTAAAAAATAATTTACATACAGGTCGTGACTAAGACAGTAGGAGGACCTAAGCACTGTTCAGGGGCTCCTATACATTCATACCCTGCTTACCCATATATATGTATAGTCACTAGAATTTTTCAGATTAGAACTTAAGCTCTCTTAAACGGAACTTCAAATAAATTCTCTAGAGCGGGGCAAATTTCTCACTTGTAACAATTTCATTTCTGATTTTGCTTTTTAGTGCAGTTTTGTTTATATCCTAGACAATGCACTAAAACTCTAGGGGGGGGAAACAAGCGACCTACCTTGACCCCCCATTTTATGGGCGCCTTTGTAGGGGCCCCCAGGCCGAGGCTCCCTATACAGTCATACCTAGCTGACACATTTATGTATAGTAACTAGAAGTTTTCAGTCTAGAACTTCAAATCTCTTAATAATTCTGGGCCCCAGGATTATTTGGCTTCGTCTCTTGAGATTTCGGTATAATCTTGAACATTAACATTTTTCTAAAGCCACCCAGGTGGTGTAGCTACTAAAGAACCATTCTATCACGCCTTGGGTCTGGGTTCGAAATACCGCTTAGGCATGGATGTTAACTTGTCCATCCCTACATAGGGGGTAATGCAGTCCGCCCACTGGGTTTCCCCATGATGAAATGGACAGTAATTCGGGCCTTTGTAGTGGCGAATGCTTGATGAGCAAGTACACGCACATTAAAGGAGGGGAGAAAGAAAAAAAGTTTTTATAAAAAAAAGTGAAACTGGAATTTTAAAATTTCTAACGATTTCGGGGCCCCTTATCAGTTGGGGCCCGGGGCGGACCGCCCCCCCCGTTAGTCCGCTACTGCTTTTAGTTGAATGTAGTACTTTAACTAGGAAATTTCATATAATAAAGGAAATCAATCGTGCATAAGTAATCAGTTACATTGTAACACCTTGGTTATAACCTAACATAAATTTTGCCACGTAATTCTACGAAGAAGAATTTTTTTCTGAAAATTTCCTAATAATTTATTTGTTTTATAAGAGTATAACAAAAGCTTAAAAAGAAACACTTGGATTTTTTTTTCTTATTACAATATACACTCATGTCCATAAATTAAGGATAATGAAGTTCAGGCAAAGAAAGAGAAAGAAGCAAAAAAATTTGACTTATTTGTAAAGTCTATTTATTAAACAAAAAGTAAAGAGCAAAAAAGATGCTATATGTTTGACATAATTAATAAAAATTGCAAGTTTTACTCCCTTGACCAAATTTAAAAAAAGAACCTATTTACAAAAAACAGTATAACATGGTTAGTAGGATGGTTAATACGGAGTATGTCTCCCGGACGATGCAATACAGGCCTGACAACGCCTAGGCATGCTGAGTATCAAATGATCAATCTGATCTTGGGGAATATTACACCACTCATCAAGCAATGCACTCCGAAGTTCCGGTAGACAGGTGGTAGGGGGTTGACGGGCTGCAATTCGTCGGCCAAGCATATCCCACACATGCTCTATTGGATTCAAGTCCGGTGAGTATGCTGGCCAATGCATACGGGTGATATCCTCCGATTGAAGGCATTCGTCTACAATGTTTGCACGGTGAGGACGGGCGTTGTCATCCATAAACACAAATTCAGCACCCATGGCGCCCCGAAACAAACGTACATGTTGTTCCAGAATGACATCCCGATAGATGTGGCCTGTCATCGTTACACTCTGAACATGCAGGCCAGTTCTGGAACCAAGAATAATTCCTCCCCAAACGAGCCATCCTGCACCACCGTAACGGTGTCTTTCAATGGTGTTCTCTTGGTGGTAACGGGTACCTGGCGCTCTCCAGATGAATGTCCGGCGAGAATCAGACTCCAAACTAAACCTGGACTCGTCGGAAAACATCACACAAGACCACTGTTGCGGTGTCCACAATGCATGCTCTCTACTCCAGGTTAATCGCAGGCGACAGTGAGTTGCGGTAAGTGGAACACATCTGACAGGCCTACGAGCATATAGACCAATGTGCCCTAAGCGTCTGTACACGGTCTGCCTTGAAACTGTCGTACCGGTAGCTGAAGAGAGCTGACGAGGCAGGTCTGATGCTGTACTCCGTCTGTTTCTTTTGGCAGTAACTGCCAAATAGCGGTCCTCATTCGGCGTTGTAACTCGGGGGCGACCTGTGCTGTAACGTCTACTCACATTACCATCATCTTGGAATCGTTGCCAAAGCCTGGAGATGACACTCTGGGCGATTCCAAGTTCCTCGGATACTTCCAGCTGGGTACGTCCACATTCCAGTCGTTCGATAATTCTGCCACGTAAAACATCATCCAAATGCCTCCTTTGTGCCATAACTATGCGGTTTTTGCACTGAAAGGCTTTCACAGCGCTTGTGAACAATTTTACTTCTTTGCCACCATTCCTTATATACCCCTCTCTTACACTCTCGTTATTGTGACGTACCATCCACGCCATCTGGTGGTTTCCTGTAATTTGCATATTCTTTTTCAAGATGTGTGTGATCATTCCACAGGTGAAATTTTTATTTTAGAGATCAATTTCTGTATGATTCTGAATTATCCTTAATTTATGGACATGAGTGTATTATTATAATAATATAGTTCGAAAGAGTAGTTTTATAGTATAGTATAAATAGTGTGAAAGAATATTCTTAATAAAGTGCCTTTACCAGATTGCTGGAATATATAGTACATCCCCATGCAAAAACCCTTAACGGGTTAAAAATTTGTGACGCAGCATTTTACTTTATTATAGCTATATGAATTCTAAAGATTGGTCTTAAAAATAATGATATCAAATTTTGAGTGACGCCCTGGTATGACTTTATAAGATTTAATTTTAAATTCCATTACAGTTACTTTCGTTTTATTTTCTAAAGATGATTTAACGCATTTAAGCAATACTTTGAATTATGAAATACACTGTCAAATATATCACACTTTCACTGAGTCTATATAATGGATTCAAATGAATTTATTTCAATAA
>JAWZYV010003559.1:0-13568 GCA_038373885.1 Cheiracanthium punctorium | reverse complement strand
AGCTTAATTAATTCTTTTGTTGACTGTTTCTAATAAAACTGAACGCTAATACATATGGTGGTTAAAAATGAACACATGGATTTTTATTGCAAGCTAAAACCTTACAGACATTGGTTTTCTTATTTTATCCATCATAAAGACAAAAATGATTAAAAAATTTAAATAATTCAAAAGTGAATACAAAAATTTTTAAAAATACGTTTTCCTACCAACAAATAAATTAATAATTACAGACAAGAAAAAAGGCGAAATGCTTTGTAATTACGGAAATTTTTTAACGATGTCTTTCAGATAAGAATATTTCACCGTAAAAACTTTAGCAGTATATCAATTTCAGAAAAATATGTAACGTTAAACGTTATGCCGATTTGATGAATAGTGAACGAGATTGTTTTCTCTAAGTGTTGTCACAGGTAATTGTTGGACTGGCATGGGTGTCTTTAGTTGGTACATCCATGGAAGAAAAAATATTTAATACTAGCTGAATTACCCGTTCTTCGCACGGGAATGAATGCACTTTTTGATATTACGATTTGTGGTGGTTACTATTCATTGTAATAAACAGATATAGCAAAGTGGATATCGCGTTATATTGTGTCCAATAATCATGCATACCGAATTGCAAGGCAATCGTTTGTACGGTGCAGAAGGCTATGCGGCGTAGCGCAATCTAGTGGCTAGTTTTAGCAAAACGGATACGGCGAAAATATTTTTCGCATTCAGATATCGATGTATACGAATTTTCATGACTATCGGCTGGACAGTCCTGAAGTTCATGTGTTGACGCGACATCTAGTGGCAAGTTATAGGAAAATGGATAGCGCCAAACTCTTCCCCGTGTTCAAATATCTATGTATACCTATTTTCATAGCGATTATTTGCACAGTCAAGAAGTGATACACTGCAGGGCCATCTAGTGGTTCAATAAAGTAATGATTTGCTACAGCGCCGTCAAGTGGCGAGTTATAGCAAAATGGATAACGCCAAAATATTCTCGTTGTTCAAATAGCTATGTATACTGATTTTCATAGCGACCGTTTGAATGGTCAAGAATTTGGCCTGCTGCAGCGTCATCTAGTGGCGAGTTAAAATAATAATGCATTGCAGTGTCATCTAGTGGTGAGTAACATCAAAAGGAACGCAGTTAGAATATATTCTTCGTGCTCAAATGTGTAAGTATAAAAAATTTTATGCCGGTCGGTCGAACGGTATAGAAGTTGATGCTTTGCAGCGCCATTTAGCGGCAAGTTACAGCAAAATGGATAGTGAAAAATATTCTCCGTGTTCTAGTATTCGCGTGTACCAAATTTCATCGAAATCAGTTGAACGATATTCGCATAGCAAACGGCTAAACGGAATGGAATTCCACGATGTGCTGCGGCACCAAGTGGCAAGTTAAGGAAAACGGATAGCATAAAAATCTTCTCCATCATAAAAGACTTAGGTGAACCAAATTTCATCGTGCAACGGTGCTCAACGGTGCTGGAGTTTTTCAACCTCATAAACACATACCAACATTCATTTTTATCTATAACCAGTGTTATTATATATACCAGTCTCAAACAAAATCCAGATTTAAATCTAAGCCTCGCCAAAGAGCCAACATACGCCATTTTGCAAGAGTTTTTTCAGGGAATCATTCGAAGCATTGACTTAGCAGCAATCAATATGGGAAATGGTTCGACCGCCAAAGAGTAGCACGCATTTATTTGAAAATTGGAATCCCTTAATACAGCCGATTTTTTTTTTAATTATCAACTATAATGTGTTTTATTCATCGTTACTCCGATGTACTAAATGAGAAGATTTCAATTTCCTGAAATTTGGCGGAGTTCCCCCAACTTAAATCAATGTACTCCATTGGCGAGAATTCTGAAGTTAGATCGCTTGAAATCCCTTAATAACTGCATTATTTCTTCACGGATCATTAAAATTTAACGCTGTATTCTAATAAAACCTTTGCACTTGTTTTCAAAAATCTATTTCCTTAAGCTCTCAATAAATTGCGCCAAGCCGAAAACTGTGCAAACCGCTAGAACTCACTTACTCAAAATCCATATTTCAGCCATTTTATTTTTTCGCCAAACTAAAAAAATTTACACATTAGCCTCGGAAATCTTCAATTCTTATTGTTTTGCGTGTAAAGCATTACATTCCTGCTCTGATTTCCCATGCACACGATATTATAATTTAAAAAAAAATAACCATACGAATATAAACTAACAAAAAAATATCATTATTATTCTTTTATTTTTACTTTGAGAATTTAAAACATTTTATTCGGCAAAATCGCCACACATGGCAACCACGATCCTTATTTCACACTTTTTTCACTACAGGGGTTACAATTACGGAAAGCTTTTTGCGTGAAGAGCATAAAAAATCTCTTAAATTACGGGAACGGGTGGACTTTCAAAGTTTTAAAGTGGACTACGATTTATTCTATATTATTTTACATATCTGTGCTAAATTTCAGGCCGATAGGTTCATTTTTGTGGATTTGTATACGAACGACATTTTATTCGGCAAAATCGCCACACATGCAACCACGATCCTTACTTCACACTTTTTTCACTACAGGGGTTACAATTACGGAAAGATTTTTGCGTGAAAAGCATAAAAAATCTCTTAAATTCCGGGAACAGGTGGACTTTCAAAGTTTTAAAGTGGACTACAATTTATTCTATATTATTTTACATATCTGTGCTAAATTTCAGGCTGATAGGTCCATTTTTGTGGATTTGTATACGAATCAAATCCACAAACAAACAAACAAACAAACAAACAGAATTTAATTTTTATTTATAAGAAGATTGTTAAGAATTCTAGAGGTGATCGTCTGTTCTTTTGGTCTGAAATTTGGCTTTCACTATGGTCTGAAATTTATCTTTATGTGTCAAGTAATTAAATCTTGCATTTTCTTGCATGCAAATCGATCTACTAGAACACGACATAGGCATCTTTTATTTTTCTATTGAATAACATTTGGGTTGCTTGCTTCTCGCGAAGCATTGGCGCAGTTTTGGGGACTTAATTTTGGAACCAAATATTTTTCTATTTTTCTTGCAATGAAACCTGTAATGTTTGTTATCCCGCAAAGTATCAGCATTACGAAATGGAATTATGGGAAATATAGGGAATGTACTCATACAGGGTTGTGCTCGAAATTTCTTGAAAACTCACCAAATGTTCTACATACGAGAGCAAGGGCTCTATTCTGCCACGTTCGTATAAGCGAACGTTCGGATACGTGACATCAAAATGACGTTTTTCGCATCCTGCTAACGTATGTTGGTATTCTGCAAGGTACGGTGGAACTTTAGGTGCAGATACTTCCTACCGAACGTTTACATTAACATAAGTTTCGAAATACGTCACAAATCCGAACATTCGATTAAACGAATGTGGCAGAATAGACTCCCAAGTCAGCCCCATTAATCAGTTTCTGCAACGAGAGCCGTAGCTCTGTTTTAATTCCCTGTGCTGTCAGAAATGTGTTTTCAGCCGTTCTGTCTGAATCCATGCTGTGAATTACTGCTTGTGAGTCTTTGTGAAATTTGCATTTAATATTGTTAAACGATTTCCTAGAAGCAATAAAGTTCGTGACAACCGGTCTGGTTCCAGGAATTTACTAGGCCCTTTCAAGAACTTTCAGGTACTTACAACCATAGGAGCCGGTCAATTCAGCAGAGTTTCAGCAAAATATTTTTAATTCAAAAATTTAGCTAGCTCTTCATAAGAGCAGTGCATTATCTTATTTTTTCTTGTGCAACAAATTTCATGCAAGTGCAAAAAAAATAACGTAAAATTGCTTGTTATTACTTGTTAGCACTTGAACGCTATTATTAACTTCGAGAAGGACATTTTTCTCAAACACGAAATTTTATAAAAATGCCCAGATATTTAATTTTCTGCTTTCTTTAATCCGGACGGTAAATTTAAATACGCAACCACTCAATATTTCCTTTCGAAAAGAAAATTATTCTAAAACACTCAAAGCTATGCTTATCGTTATTAGAACTTTTTATTTGAGATAACAGATTATGCGGAAAAAAATGAAGGCTCTTATTTCTTGACCGTGAATCTGGAACGTTAGACATTAACGTTTTAAGCTAGTAAAATGCTATTAATAACATTTTTTTTTCTTCTGTCTGAGAAAAGCAAACAAAAGTGCCATTGTTCGAGGGGAAAAAACCTCTCTTGTTTTAGAGTATAATTAATGATTCATGGATGGGATACGAGAAATATCCTGTAAAAATTTTCTGTATAACAGTAGCTGTTTTATTACATTGTTTATGATGCATTTGAACATTTAGAAAAAGGTTGGGTATGCGTTCCCCCTAATTTCTCAAGAGATTCGTAAAGTATGCGTGCATCTATATTTTTTTAAAATGTGATAAGGAAAAAATTCCTGTAAGGGGGTTTCAATGTAAGAAATTTCGATGTAAGACAAATTAAACTCACTGAGAATGAAGTCAGGAACGAGCGGTCCTGTGAGGCATTACGATTAAAGTCTCGATCGTAATGACTGATGTAGTGAGATCTGGCTCGTATTTGGGCATAACCTTTCTTTTATGTTCCCGGCACCACTTCACTCTATACTATAGTGTTTTACGAGTATCAATAGATTGGTCTTGAGTAGCCCTTTCCAGCCGTAAACTTTCTCTTTATTTTGATTTGGCTTTTCGACGAGTAGGCCGACATTGCATTATTTATTTTAGTTTTTGATTTCAACACTATATGTATTCAGTTTAACTATTTATTGCTAACTTCACACACGCAGTCAATAGATCTTGAAGAGAGCTGAAGATTTGAAATGTAAACGGACGTTCAAGCTTCTCTGTATCAAAATCTATACTAAAAGGACATTATGTGATTTAGCTAAACGACCTCAAAATGGCGGCGCTTCCCACTCCTCCGCAAGCGATGCGTCACTCAACATAACGAATTCTTCGATCCCTTAGCTATTGAGTGGTATAATTAAATTTTGGATGTAGATGATAGATATGTAGTTGCAACATAAAATTTTGCAATATCATTGTATGCCCCGAATTTGTTATCATCAGTTTTCTGAATTGCCTCCCACTATGGAAGCAAATTTAAACACGTATTCACCTAAAAAAAAAGTTATGAAGATGTCTTAGAATGACATAGCAGTCGAGAGTGAAAGGATCTTCTAATCGCAAATGGAATCGTCGTCATTTTGACGTCATGAATTTACACTTGCATTAGAAATTCAAAAAATACAAGTTAGCTACATCATTATAAAGTATAGATGTGAGATAATCCCATGAAATCGGAATCTGGGAATTTGCAAAATTATAACGATATTGAGACTGAAGAAGAACAAGCGCATGTTTAAAGATTTCAAAATGAAATGTGAATTATATTTCTCTTGTCATGGAGTTTGCAGATCTTATTTCCGATCTTATTGGATTCCTTTTTGCTCTCTCCTTTTTGCAACATTTGTTATTGGAAAACGATGTACAGTGCCAAAATGACACTAGAGAGTGCGGCATCTCTAGTGTATTGTAGACTGTGTTATGAATAACCGCATTTGTCTTTCAAATGACTGACGATTCTCACTGTTCCGTGGTCTGTAAACTCACAGCTCTCATGGTAAGTATTCAGGACACATTCTTTCTATCTCATTATGATAATGAAAATTACCAGATAAGTATTGAAACACTTAACACATTTGAAAGCAAAATTATTAAGTACGTGGTTGTATTTGAATTAAAATTTTTTCTCGAAAATCATAAAAGCTTTTCATAGTAAATTCCTGAAACATATAGTGTGGTGTCGCTCAAGTAATTTACTTTCATTTTGTGAGTAATTTCAAGTTGTTTCTTCTGTAAGTTAGCGACTAACATGGCAAACGATCCACCAACAAACTCAAATGGTAAATATAGGGAAGAAACCGAAAACGGCCGTCCAAATACTTCAGAAATACTTATCAACATGCTACAGCATATAATAAATTTGAAAGAAGATGTAACCGACAAGAATATAGCAAAACATAGTCTCGAAAACTACTGTACGGATGTCACACAGCATCTTTAGAAGTTAGGAACAATGAGTTGTTCCACCACGCCACAGTAAGATTCGAACACGCAGCCTAGTACCAGTCATGCTGGAGAAAAACGAAAACGATGCAGTTCGGATATTGACGATGTGAAGAGTCTGGAAAATTCGAATAAGAAAAGTCCCAGAGACGTAGGAGCTGTAGTAGAAACGACTAATATGCCAAGTAATTCCAAGAAGATGTCTAAAACTTTAACAGTTTCTACGAAACCTGGTAAAAATGAGCTGCAGAAGAAAGCCCAGGATGAAAGCGGGGATATGAGCAATTCGTAAAAGCCAGAAAATAACTCCGAAATTGCAAAAGTTGGAGTGAAATGCCCTGATATAAAAGAAGCTGGAGGTGGTGCCAAGATGAAAACACCTAAACGAGGAACAGCTGAAACGTATAATAATGCACTGCAGAGAAACCCCAGAAAAAAAGTCCAGAAGTGCTAATGTTGGAGTGAAATGCATCGATGGGAAAGAAACCGGACGTGGTGAGAAGAAGACATCTAAAAAAGAAAATTTTGTTGTCAAATCGGATAAGAATCATAAACAAAGGAAATCTAAAGAAGATAAAAAAGTAAGGAAAAAATAATTTGTTTTCGAAAGGATTGCTTTTTAAAAAAGTCATTTAATGGCCTGCATTTGAAAGTGTGTAAACGATTTTTTAAATTCGAAATTAGCCAAAATATTTTGCTTCAGATTGGAAGATATTGTATCGGAATTTTATATTCAAATTTTAAAGATGTGCAAAATTAATTGGTGAATATAAATTAATTGTTATCACCATATTAGACAGCAAATTATTTCATTCTGAGGACCTAATAATCACAGAGCGAATGTTGATTTTGAAACAGGTTGGATATTTGCCACAAATATCAACTTTTAATTCTTCGGCGACTTATGCGCTTGTCACACATCAGTTATACCGCGCCAATGCTAAGCTACCTAAAACTTGAGATAAAAACATAGGGATGAATTTTAAACCAAAACAGGAAGAATAGCTTGGATATTTACCACCTGGATACTTGATCACTGAGCCGCCTACTTTCCCCGCAAGGTCATTTCTTAAGAGATTTGGCATAGTCTAATGATTAATCCTTGTAAATCTGGCGAATCTAGCACTGCGAAATATTTCATCTCGCCTGAGGTGGAAGATATTCAGGCTGAGCCTTGAATTTATGGAGCATCTTCAATATTACTCACTCCTTGATGACTTTTGGATTTTTAGCTATTTGAAATGGTGCTTTCCCTAATAGTACAACTGTCACCCGTGACTAAAAAGTGACCACGCGAAACAGTGACATTAGAGTCACAAAGAGTCGCTGTGACGCCGCCGTTTAGTCACGCCACAGTCCCTATGTCTGCTCACGGTGACGTTACAATGCGACCCCGCAGAGTAGTCACAACTGCGATGACGGTTGCCGCTGTGACCCTTCAGTGACGACACAGAGCGGTCGCAGTCACAGATGTGACTACAATGCGTCGTCACAGCGTAGTTGCGATCACACTGCAACTGAAATGTGCCGGTACATAGTGGTCACAATGGCGACAATGATATCACAAAAGTGTCGCAACCGCAACCCTCGTCACGACATTACTCGTACGGGACTATTTTGAAAGACAAGCAATTATTAGTTTTCAAAGCAAATTAAGCGTTTGAGGTCCCTAAAATTTCGTTAGAACGGTATTTTAAGTTTTGTACGTTATTAAAATGTGGGACATTCTAGTTTAGTTATGCGTCAAACATGCTTTTTAGATTGGTTACACGAGGGCTATCTGCCTAAGGAGTCAACAGGCCCATGTTGACAAGATAAACATAACTAGAAAATTCCAGATAATGATGAATTAAAAAAGTAAAAACAAACATTTCATAATACTAATATGTATACTTACATTTTAAGTCACAAAGAAGTCGAATAACTGTAACAAGATATGAATGCAGCCATAGATTGATGCAGCTAGCAACATAAAAACAGTAAAAGTAAAAATTTACCTGTAATATTTTCCCAACTGTTTAAAAAATGTAAGATCCAATTGTAAAGCTTTGAAATCCACTTTTACTATCCATAACCAGCAAGATATCACTGCAGAAGCAAATCTTATTATAATTATTATTGCTCCTAACAGAGATATCTTACTAGTCTATAGCAATAACCCTCTCGAAAGTCTTGAAACCGGAAAAACTGTATCCTAAAAAGCATATTTCATAACTGGCTACCCGCTCAACGTTTCAAGTAGAGATGGCCAATGATTCGATGAGTCGAATCAGTGATTCGAATCTTGGTACTGAGTAGCTCAGTCTTTACACTCACTCTCTACTGATTCGAATCTCAAGCCCTCAAGGGAAATACATTCCAAGTGCGAAGGGAATGAAAACTTATTTTCCCTTTGCCGTTCCCAGAGATTTTCCCTTACTCTTTCAACTCTTTTCGACTCTTTACGACTCTTTTCGACTCTTTTCGACTCTTTACGACTCTGAGTCGATAGATGATTTGAAAAAGTAAATGAGTGGGTGTGGGTGAGTTGGTCACTGAGTTGGTGCAGCAACGAATCTTTACTGATTCAGTGTTTCGCTCTGTTTCGGTGATTGTATACGATCGTTGAGATTCGTTAGTTTTTCGAATCTTCTATCGACTCAGAGTCGAAAGGAGCCGAAAAGAGTTGAAAGGATGTTTCATTTAATTGGAGGTTTTTTTTTCGAATCTTCTATCGACTCAGAGTCGAAAGGAGTCGAAAAGAGTTGAAAGGATGTTTCATTTAATTGAAGTTTTTTTTTCGAATCTTTGGTGTTTCATTTCTTGGTTGGTGGTCGGATTTAAAGTTTTATCTGTCTGTGGGTGTGGAGTGGGTCGAACATCGTTTGCTTTTAGCGGGGGGCATAGGCGTTATTTCCTAAGGGCAAGAGGGGTCAATCTCCCCCCCCCCCCGAAAAAAAAAATAAGAAAATTCAAGTATCAGAGCTATTTATAATAATGATATTTTATACAATCGGAAACATTTTGTCACCCCATCCAAATATTACATGCCAATTTACGCCAATGCTCGTGGAAGAGCGGGGGGGGGGTGTCTCAAAGTTGTTTAAACCTTTTTCCCTCGGGGGGGGACTCCCTCCTTCCAACTTGTCTGGCTGATTTAATATTTGTTTAAAATTTAATGAAACATCCCTTTTCTACTTTTAACTTCAATATATGTTCCCCTGCCCCCACCCTCAAAAAAAAAAAAAAAAAAAAACGGAACGTTAAGTTAACATGGTGGCGAGTTTTCATGTGAAGGGAAATAGAATGAAATAAAGTTAGGATTGTGCTTGTCACTTTTAATGAAGGATACAGGGGCGGTATTAAGCGCTCTCAGAAAAGGACTTTGTAGTAAGCAAAATAACATTTCGCTTTATTGTTGCAGATTTCGTTTAAGATATTTTTTTTACCTTGTTTTTCGTTTAAGGGGAATGATTTTATTTTCTTTCGTAATTCCGAGAAATACAAAATAGGGTCTAAAGCAGTGGCGCAGTTAGTGTTATTGACCGTGGCGTAGCCAGTATTTTATTTCGGGGTGGGCTGGGTATCAGATTTAAAGATAAAGTTCAATTGTAAGCTAAGTAAAGGGTCCCATTTTTTGGGGGGGCAGCAGCCCCTCAGTAGGACCGGGCCAAAAATCGATAAATATCGACATATCGGTTTTATTTCAACATCAAATATCCGATATTCCCATTTTCATTTCAGTGAAATCTCGAATTCGATAAAGGTCAAAAATACAGGCCGGTCAGGGGCGTAGCCAGAAATTTTTCATGGGGGGGGTTATGACTACTGCAACTCATATATATGTATACGTGTGTGTGATAATGTAGTGAAGAATATACATTTTGTATGGCAAAAAATTCCTCATGGGGGGGTTATGACTCCCCTAACAACCCCTTGGCTACGCCTCTGAGGCCGGCGATAAGAAAATCCTGAGATCAATACCAGTTTGTGCGCTTTTGCTACTGCTTTCTCTCCGTTGATGACGATGCCGGATCGCGGAAAAAACAGCTCCATGGTTTATTAGTCTAATTACCATAATTAATTAACGTATATCTCGGAAACTATCCACCGGAGCGCGTTTTTATTGATTCTCGACCCCCCCCCCTAGACTCAAAACCCCACCGATACTTAAAATTTCGAATGCTTTGACACCAAACTTAACCTTTTAATCATACAGGCCCAGGGGGTCATATGAAGCTCCCCTATATTTTCAATTTGGGCATTTTAAACACTAGCCTCCTCCGGCGGCATCTCCAAAGTCTGGAAACCATCCCAGAGCCAATTTCTACACGTTTGCAGTCCTTTTAAGCCTCAATCATGGTTAATTAGTCTAATTACCATAATTAATTAACGTATATCTCGGAAACTATCCATCGGAGCGCGTTTTTATTGATTCTCGACCCCCCCTAGACGTATACCCCCATCGATACATAAAATTTCGAATACTTTGACACCAAACTTAACCTTGTAATCTTACAGGCACAGGGGGTCATACGAAGCTCCACTGTATTTTCATTTCGGGCAGTTTAAACACTAGTTTTACTCGAGCAAGGAGAGAGAGATGCTAGCTGCCTGAGAACTCAGCGGAGAAGAAACCCGATGAATGGGTGAAGGGTGTTTAAATAGTACGGCTTTCGGCGCAGAGAGAGGGAAAATTTCTTTAGTTGTTTTATTGATTCAAGATTCGAATCACTGATTCGAATCATCGAAGTAATGAGTGAGTTGAGATTCGAATCAGTAAAATGAGTCGAACCGCCCATCTCTAGTTTCAAGATTTGCAAAACGAAATGAAACATCAAAAGAAAAAAGAATGGGTTACTATACTCGACAATCTCTCTCACTCGCCAATCTTCAAATGCATAAAAAAATTCATTTGTACTTCGTATAAATAATCTGAATTAATATAGCCAAATCCGCGATAACAGTTCGAATTCTTGGTGCCTTATCGTGCAACCGTGAGATATTTGTTGACCCTGGGTTTGACCTCTTGCTTCCCGTAAGGAGGCACGCAAAAGGGTGTGAAATAGAACATTTGATTCGAGAGTAAAACAGAATGAAAGAAATAATATGTAAATCCTGTTTCATTGCTGAATTTCTAACAAAACAGGTGCAGGAGCTCTAATTTGTTTTATTGTAAATTTGAGCATTAATTACCTTATTTATATTTAAAAATTAAGTAATCTTTTTTACCTCTGCTATATTTAATTTAATAAAAAATGTCAATAGAAGCAATTATGTAGGCTATTAAAATTTTTAATTTAATCTAAAATTCTCTGAAGAAAAAAAGACTACAGGAGCTGAGCTCTCATGCAAAACCCTGACTGGTCTTCGTGTAATACTCTCTAACATATTTCTGCACCCTATTTCGGTAGATTTTAAAAGGGGCTTAACGTAGAAAAAAGTCTCCAAGTATGTTTTTCAGGAAAAGTTTAGCAAAATTGTAAAAAATTAATATAAATTATAAAAATGTTAAGATTAAAATTCATAATTCTGTACAAAGTGGGGGTTATATACTGTCATATACAGAGTGGAGGTTCCACTGTCTGTGTAGTAAACATTTTTATACATATTGAACTCGTTTGTATTATTTTGGTTTTTAGTACTAAAATATTTGAAGGCATAATATGAACTTCTCCACCCCTCAAAAAAAAAAAAAAAAAATCTTTGCAGTGACCCTGCCTTTGGGTGCCCGGAACTTATATCCCCTAACACTTCTACACCGTCTGAATGTGAAACAATATTATTTAATTAAAATAACGAAATTTTATGCCAACACTACGAAATGTATACAGGCCCATTACTGCCAAATAGTGCTGGCCCGGTCATTAAATATTTGAAATAAGGTATCACTCAAAAAAATGTGATTACAAATAAGTTTGTTTGCTAAGTCGCAAAGAACAGTCACTATGACGTCACAACAACCCGCAGTCACAAATCAGTGCCGCAGTGACTTCACAAAGCGATCACTTAGTGACCGATCACACAGTAGTCACAGGGTGACTTCACAGTGACGTCACCTGGTGACTGGTCACAAAGAACGGGTCGCAGTGACCACACAGTGGAGTCGCATCACTCACAAGTCACAATGTAACTAGTTTGTGATAGTCCTGTGACAGTTGTGACCCTCTGCGACGTTACAGCGACTGTTTTGTGACCATCTGTGCTATTAGGGTTGACATAAAGCTAAAAAAAAAAAAAAAATGTTGCTTCGGACGGTTTCTTTGTGCAGAACTGGTTACTACCACTATAATGACAATGAGTAGCAATTCTTAACTTTCTGTTTCGAAGTGAAAATTTAATTTCTTTTTACGTGCTATTAGAATATTACATTTAGTGCTGTGTAATTTAGGTTAAATAGTATATTTAATAATTCCTTTAGGAATTTTTGTTAGTATTAATGACAATGCCATTTTATCTCTCAACCCCTTTATTGAAGATTGTCCTAAAAATGTGTCCCAAAAATGCGACTGAAAAGTATGCGACATATATGTATTGAGTATTTTACATATATTTATATACTATTAGTTCACAACAGCTTAAACCGTTTGACAGCTATGCAGCGCTATTACGCTTTTGGAATGTACTCCCTCCAAAGGAAGCATTCGAGCAAGAGAGAAATTTCCTACGTTGGTTTCGTATATTAAAAATTATTTATCATAGAATATGAGTTAGGCTATGTATAAATATGAAATTCCATATTTCTATTAAGTTGTGCGTCTTTCAAAAACTCAATTATTTTTCGCAAACCTAAAATAGGAAATTTCTCTGTTGCTCGAATACTTTTATTGGAGGGTGTATGAGGATTTTGATGGATAGCAGTCAAACGGTTAATCTATTGTTACAATATTTCGTATGCTGTAGAATATGCATCACATGTATTTTTCTATAAATAGGTTACAATCATAAAAATTTCAACAGCTTAAGAAAATTGTTGAGTATTGAATTGCTTATCTTTTACTGTGCAATGTCTTATCCTCCTGAATTCTACATACCTCAATAAGCATTTATCTACTTAACTGTAACTGTGCTCGCTCAAGCATTCTTTTTACTTCTTTTATACTTTCCTTCTTGATGTTAGCTTGTTATGTGATGGGCCTGTTTCTTCCGTTCTAGTTTAATAAATTAAATGTTATGTTAAAATCCCATGCTTACTATGTTTGTGCCATAACTCTGCTAACATTTCTAAAAGGTTATAGACACCAGGTGGATTAATTCATTTATTTGCTGATGTTTAACGTTCGTTTCAAGGCTGCATCATTCATCTCCAAAATGGCGATTGAAACTTGGCGAATTGAAATGCTGAATAAAGCTAATTGCGAAACATGGAAACATAAATTAAGGACTCATAAAATTAACCCATTTGTGCCTGGATATTTTTGCGACTTTATTCGATTTTTGCTGATTACGGAAATAATAGATAAATTTCTGATGTCAACTTCTTGAACAAGAGATGATTTCTTTTAAAATCATTATGCATAAAAA
>JAWZYV010003558.1:0-22028 GCA_038373885.1 Cheiracanthium punctorium | reverse complement strand
TTGCTCGTGGGGTTGTGTTTTACGGGCAAGTCGACTGGCACAGAATATTTTGACGTTATAAGAGTTATAACTTTAATATCACTATAACCGAGTTCCATGGGCGTAGCCGGGGGGGGGGGATATCGAGATATATCCCCCCCCCGAAATTTTTGGATTATTGATGAAATTCCGTCTATTTATACACATATAAGTTCATATACCCCCCCCCCCGAAAAATTTTCCAGGCGCATATCCCCCCGAAAAAATGTCCTAGCTACGCGCCTGCCGAGTTCAGCAGTATTTGTAGCCAGCCCCCCCTAAACTAAAATCCTGGGTGCGCCACTGATTGGAGATAAGCGGGCAATGTAAATTGAAAAAATCAAATAAAGTAGGAAAGGAAAGGTTACGCTAAGAAAAATCCCTCTCGTTGATTTACAAGAAATTGCATTTTTTAAATTTGTATACGCCCCGGTATAGAAAAATTCCCAATTAGTAAAATAGACCCCTACACTAACGAGGTTTGTACCAAATTCGAGCCTTTCATCATACAACGTCGCAGAGATATTTTTAAAGAAAGAGGATCAGGGACTATACATGGTTTTATATATAAACGTTTATTGCTAAAGTGGAAAAAAGATTTTCTTTCGTAATTTCTGTACGACCCTTGAAATGCGATCATTCGACGCAATTTTTTTCCTTCGAGAGCCATTATTGAAAAGTGGTCAGCATATAGTCATCTTCATATCTCAGACACTTTTTAGGATATAGTTTTCAAATTTTGTCCATCAACCCATTATTGCATGAAGGCACATTTTACTAACTGGAAATCTTTTTATACAGCGGTCATATTACAAACTTAAAAAGGGTAACTTTTTGAAAATTAGCAAAAGGAATTTTTCCTCGGCGTAGTCTTTTTTCTACTTATTTTGAATATATTTTCAACTTAAATGGACCGACTTACGTAGTTGGAGCCCCACACGCTAAAAAAGAAAAAAGAAAAAAAATACTAAATTCGCTTCGAAAAAATCACATTTTTAAAATCGGGACAAGCTTATCCCGGCTTTAAATCTTTCGGAGCTCATTTAGATCCTTCTAAGCGAATTTAGTTTTTTTTTTTTTTAAAGCGGCGCACATGCTTACGAGGCTCCCTGCACTAAAATTTATGTATTATTTAAATTGAAACTAATTTGAGTATCTCAAGCCCATCCCCCCTGCGTAAACTTTACTTTGCAGTAAAATTTGAACGCCATATAGTTACTTTGGTCAAGAGTTATTTATGTAAAATGCTTAAAATATTTCAAAAGAATTAAATTCTTGTCTTTGAAAATACTGGATAGTTAAAAAAGGAAGTAACGGGATCTCTTTCAGACACTGCCCCCAGTGACGGATTCAGGGGAGGGGCTAAGGGGCATCAGCCCCCCCCCTCCCCAAAAGAGATTGCTCTCTCTCTCTCTAAAGGGTAACATTCTGCTTCATTATGCACTTTGAGTATGTAAAGTGATCTTTTTTAATCACTTAGCCCCTCCCAAAAGTTTTTACATTGGTTTAGACTAAAATTTTGCTTTACTGTACATTTTGTTTGGCTGAAATAAGCTGTTTTCAAACTGTAGCCCCTCCCAAAACAGACTTTCTGGATCCGCCACTGACTGCACCCCCCCCCCTTTCCTCTTTCTAAAATCAAACATGTGTAAAAGAAAATTGAAAAGAATTTTGATTAATTTTTTGGACGAACTCGTTATCAAAAATAATGTTAAACTTTCGAACAACACTCGTTATTTGTTATCAGTATCCAGGTTACTTTTAAATTAGTACACATTGTTACATTGATTGCAACTACATAAATGTAAATTGATTAAGTTAAAATTGTTGAAAATTTTTCATGGGTTGAACTTGATAATGGGATATTTTAATATGATTTTTCACTCCTTTATAGTATTGTGTTTGAGAGATAATTTTGGTAGAAATTTTGATAGTAACTGGAGAGTTTTGGGCGCCCTTAAAAAATATGAGAACTGGCACGTGATCCGAATAGCTTGACGTGAATCAGTCTCTGCTTGTAAAACTGGTTAAAGAAATGCTTGTAAAGTTGGTTAATGTGGCCTGTAATATTTACTTTCCCACGAATTAATGTGAAAACACGTGATAATTTCGAGAAATCATTTATTGGTTTCAAAAAAGAAGTAAACAAGAAAAAAGAGGAAAGATAAAACATGTCAAATGCATCAATTATAAAGCACTTTCCAACACAATAGTTTTTTCATGTCAAATTCGGTGAGATTTTGGGGATGACCTTAAAAAAGCTGCAAATCGCTATTAATGTATTTTTGCGAGACCCTGTGAAAGAACTTTAAATGAACAGTAAACTATTATGAAAGTTTATATACTACACACACACAAACATATATGTATTGTGCTTGAAATGGATTAATTTCTCTAAATTGTCATAGACTATAATGTATTAAAAGTCTTTTATCTGATCCTGTAGAAGAATTAATGCTACATACAACATTTTGGAGAGCATTATTTTGTCATACTTAATAGCATATAGCAATTTATCTTTCACGTTTTATATTGTTTGTTTCTTGTTTGTAACCAATAAATGATTCCTTGATATTATCACATGTGTTCATATTAACTCGCACAGCTCTATATATGTATAAAAAAATAAAAAACTATTTAAAAAATTATATAAAAGAAATTACAAAAATACCTCGAGTATTCGAGTAGTATGCATTAACAACATAATTAATTACATATATTATTATTATTATTATTATTATTTTATTCTTATTATTAATTTTAAATAGTTTCATTATGCATACTAATATCAATATTATATAAATTTACATGTTTTCTCTCTTTTTTAACTTTTTAAAATTCCTTTAGTACACTTTACCTATTTAAGTCAGTACTTTGTTGCTCATTGGTTAGCTAGACTAAATTTTAAGTATTTTACACATCTTTCCTCTCCCCCCCCCATTCACTGTTATTATTGTTGGTAAATAATTCTCTCTAATTAACTACATAGTTCATGCTGCAATATCATTTGGTTATTTAAATTTTCTCTCTTTTTTACTCCTTGGTTCTTGCTGCTTTATATTTTGTCACTTAAATTTCTATGATGGCAATACCTTTTTCGAATTCTAGTATTGGCATCATCTCTGGGCTTATCCCACTATGTTTGGATCATTTACGTGTTTTTTCGCTAGTTTTTCCACAGAATTCGATAATGATATAACTTCGAGAAAACCTTTTAGCAACAAACAAAAAAGGGTAAAGTGTGTTCAAGGGCTGTATATTTATATCTCTCCTGAGTGTTCCTGGGACCCAAAGTCTTAGGTCTTTTCTCTCCTTCTATGGTCAAAGATGAAAGAGGCTAGCAACATTTGAGTGGAAAAGGATTTTTATAAATAATGTTTTAGTTCTTAAAGATGCAAAGTATCAACTCTAACAGTCAATTTAAATAATTTAAATAAATAATTTAAAGAAATCTTTGAAATTTTCCACTTTATTAGACATAATAAAAATATAAAGGAACTTTCGATTTGGGGATCCCCCTCTGAAGTTAAAGCCCGGGTGCATGGCATTCGCAGCGTCCCCTGTGACCGGCTTTGCTTATAAAATATTACATAATATTATATATTTGCAACCATAAAAATCCATAACCATAATTTGCAATCAACAATGTTTAGAAAACAAAACGTGAACAAATATAATAGAAGAATGAATGTAATTTTTTTTCTGATTTCTTCTGTTCATTTCTCAAATTCTGATTTTTGGGCATGTCATCCAGGGGGTGTAGTGGCGTAAGAACCATTCTATCAGGCCTTGGCTCCTGGTTCGAATCTCGGATTGGGCATGGAAGTTTGCTTGTCTGTTCCTTCATGGAGGTAACGCTGGCCGCCCACTAGTAGTCCCCATCAGAAAATGGTCACAATACTTTCTGGCAGTTGTAGTGGACAATGCCTAATGGTAAGTTCTCGCCCTTTGGAAAAAAAAAAAAAAAAAGATTTTTGGCAGTGAGGAAACTTTTTCACTGTCAACTACTTGAGGCAGAAATTTAGCTTCCCTTTCTTTGTCAAGAAATTGTAAAAGGTCACAGGTAGAACAATTCATGCTTCAGCTAGATCGTGGATGATTTTAGATCTTGCACAGTTGTCTTCACATTTTAAAACGTAAAATGACTGAGGGGATATCAGATCATTAGCTGATTGTCTCTGTTAGCTAAGTTTTTTTCCTTATTCATGGCAGGAGAGTGGCGATCAAGTGACCCATGAATATCTTGAATGGATAGAAATTTCTTTCCAATTCTACCCTTTCTTCGGCCTCACCATGACCTCGTGAATAAGACCCATGGTAAGACGGCTGGAGTGTGAAGGTCCAGCGCTCTGCAATATCGCTCGGCTGTCGATCTGGCAGTCTGGAGTTTTGGTCGGTTTTCTCCAGATGTAATGTGAATACGTGTTAGAACTCCTTAGAAAGTCTACCGACCAAAGCAACCCCACTATACGCAGATAGCCCTTGCGTAGCTTTGCCTCAACGTATCACAGCATGCAGCTCCTTTTTCTACTTTTTCACTGCATTTGAACATTATTATAGGTTATTAGCGCGTTACTTAAGTCCCCGTAATGCATGGAAGCCCAAGCAGAAGGGTTCCCCAAAAAGCTCACTGTTGTATTTTTAAAAATGAAATTTAGAACTTTTAAAGAGGAAAAAACATAAAAATTTGGTTGTTAAGAAGTTTCACAACTCCAAAACACAGGAAGCAGCACAGGGATGTTATTAATAGTATAGTATATTTTGGCATGTGGCTAGTTTTAAACCATACCTGTGTAAATCCTGTGTCTGTTTAAGATATCAATCGCTAAGTAAAGGTTACGAGAATTTGTATATCACGTAAGTAGCTATATCTTAACCAAGAATAAAAATAGTTCAAGTGCATCTGTGTTTTCTGCAGTATACATTGGGGCATATATATATGCGTATAAACAAATGCAGAGGGGGCATACACAAATTTCTGCGGGGGGGGGACGAGTTTTTATGGCACAGTACTGGTTATTGATCTACTGTGTCAATCCATATAAAAAATTTAGTGCGATGTGTGGTTGACCGCCTACTAATATAAGCGTTTATTCGAAATTCTTTCAAACTAAAATATATTAACAGAGCTTTAGTAACTTTATTTCGTTTATTCAAATATATTTAATTTCCTCAACCTATGAAAGGAAAATATTCAAATATTTTATTTTAAGTAACATAGATCTAAAATGGCTTTAAATATTGGCAATTATGTCAAAAAATTATGTAATTTTAAACTTACTAAAGGAAAAATTAAAATATTCCCTCGAGAATGAGATTTTCTTTCATTCACGTTGTCTTTCTCAGTAAGTGTGAATGAACTTGAATTCGCTAAAATATTCAACGGATGCTCAAAAGATTTAAATTGCATTTGCTTTCACAATAGTTATACGATGTTATAATGTCTGTATAGTTATTGCATTTGCATTGAGAAATTATATAGATCTTTTCTTAGAGAACCGGGGGGGAGTGGGGCAATTGTCTACCCCCTTAATCCCTCCGGGATATGCGTCCCTGTGCAAAGACGAGATCTTCTTGCAAACGTAAGAAGGGAAACCTGTTTCACCTTGCTCGAAATCAGTCAGACCCGTCAGCCCCGGAAATCAACATCTTTCTTTCAACACGCCAAACTGGGCGATAAAAACAGCAAGCTGGAACGGGCTCCTTGGGCAACCAGGAAGACGCAGTTGGGATTGGTGGCATTAGTAGCCGGGATCTTCCCTGTCTAGACTGAGGTCCCGCCCTCTTGTACCACTTTATGCAGTTCTCTTCTGCTGCGGTCGCTGTTTTTTGTGCTGTTTTTGTTGTTCTCCTGCCCATGGATAGACCATTGCACTATCCGTGACTGAATTCCGCCATTTTGATGCTGATGGTTAATTTTTAAGAATCAAATGAAAACAGAACTGCTACAACACAGTATAATATTTTAAAATTTTTTATTGAAGAAATAGCTCATGTTTTCATTGAAACAACCAGTAGCATAGCCAGGATTTTATTTGGGGGGGGGGGGGCTGGGTATCAAATTGTAAGCTAAGTATCAAACTGTAAGCTAAGTAAAGGGTCCCATTTTGGGGGAGCTGCAGCCCCCTCAGACACCCTTCTGGATATGCCCCTGGCAACAACATTTAACAGTGATAGTGCGCTTAGTATCTAAATACTTGATTTTCAATATTCATGTAGCCTACCTTTAGCCTCACCATGGCACAATGGTTATATCACTGAAAATGGTAGACGGCCGAAGTGTGAAGGTCCCGGGTTCGGTACCATCTCGCGGATGTCGACCTAACCGTTCCGAGATTTCCATGATTTTCTCTGAAACTAGCGTAAATACGGGTTAGGATCCCCTTAAAAAGACCCTCAAGGAAGGCACCCCCTTGTGTTGTCCTTTTGACGTGGATTTATAAGCGGAATTCGGGCCAAGCTCACGAATCTGAAATACATGTTACCCAAACAAACAAATGTGGCCTGCCACGCCTTTCGATCCGGCCCGCGGAACAGGGCAAATTCTCATAGAAAACACATATAAACCGTTCAAAATCCCATATAAATCACATTTATGCGGCCCGCGACTTCGCTAACGTCCTAAAGTTTGGCCTGCAACTTTCCAAAGGTTGCCCATGCCTAGCGTACACGGTCCCACAGCAGTCCAGCCGAGAGAGGAGTTAACCCTCCCAAGCGCTTAGGGATGGACGCGAGATGAAAAATCGGCTGTCTCGTCTCGCAAAATTCCCTATATCACAATGTAAAATGTGCTTCTCTCGTCTCGCAAAAATCTGCAAATCTCCGTCTCGTCTCGCAAATTTCTGTCTCGCAGTCCATCCCTACAAGCACTGGCCAAGCCGGATGCTGCTTCACGTTCTGTGTTCTTACGGGAACGGAGTTTAGTGACTAGACCACTGCAGGACAGTGGTGTGGTTTTAATCCTTCAATGCCGGAATTTAAAACACGTTTTCTGCCGTTCGCGCAATAGCCAAGAGTGTAAGCTAAGTACCAGTTTGCGAATAACTAATTAATTCTTCAAAAAACAGACAGTTTGAAAGAAAAAGGTGAATTTTTTATAGGTCCTGTGTCCTGTATGAAATTTGAAAGTTAGGGCATTTAAGGGCTAAAGTTATACAGGGGAAAAATAACATTAAACAAAAAAAGATGTATTATCAGTCACAGAGCAGAAGCAGCAGAAATTTAAGGGCTGCATAAATAAAAGTTATCTTGAATAGCTCTAAGCACAAGAACTGCGAATATCATCCTTTGCATTTCATTTAAAACAAAATTTTCTATTTGCATTTGTATTTTCTTTCTTCTTTTTGCACTCTAAAATTATCGGTATAGTTTTTCAGTTGAAGTTCTGCACAGCCGAATCGGATTTACCTGATAATGTGACGTCACAAATGTTGCTGCCATGCACATTTTAATAATCACCTTGGAAGAAATGTTTAAGTAATAGTATTCACCTTTAAAGTGACGTATACAAGGGGAGGGGATGTGAGGGGTTTGGGGGTCTCAAACCCCTCCACGCTACTGCACCTTTTCGGTGATGGTTCCAGGCAAAAAATGAATTGATCTTTTTCTGAAAGCACTTAAATGGATAGTTTAAAATTTTCATTTCATTTAATCGGTGAAATTCTGCGATAAAAGTAGATGTAATGCCGGATTTAAATTCTGGAGGCACCTAATAAGCGGACCAGCGTTGCTGCCTATGAAGGGACGGACGAAATCACGCCCAAGCCTGTGCTGGGAATCGAACCCCGACCCGAGGTGTGGTAGAACGTCTCTCTAACCACTACACAACCCCAGAGGCAACCAGAAGGACACCAAAACCAGACGAAACTACGCCATTCTCAATCGCGAATATGTTATGGCCTCCGCCTCCTCCCAATTTAACGACCACGCTGTGTTTATTGTAGGAAACTGTTCATGAAACGCTGTTAACCCTTTAACACGCAGTGTTCCCGCTCTGGGAACACCAAACTCTGACGTTTTGACTGTTGCCAGTCACGAAGAATAGACTTGATTTCTATAAAAATAGTTGCGGGTGACATAGCTCCACGAGAATCCTTTACTTTTTAGCACGTCGTTTCCCGTAAAAAAATGGTCACGATTGTTTTTAACAGCACTGACATCTGCTGAAAAATGGAAGAATGCGAGAACAGCTGGATAGATTGCCCAATGCTGAAAGAAGGGCACTGTGCCGGCACAGCCAGCTGTCGTCAAAAAAGGGTCACTAGATCTGTGGCACGCGACGAACGTTTCGATCGTCCGCCATCTTGCTGGTAGTTAAGTCGAGCGTTGGCAACGGCTGCCCTTTTTTCAGCATTGGGAAAGGGTTGCCCCTCAAAGGGTTAAAAAGTTAGATTAACATTTCAGTTTTTCTTACAAAGTGATTATTAAATGAATGCAAGCATGAAAACAACAATTGCAACTGCGCATTGCTGTATCACTCTAGTTCGTCTTGAGTAATCTACTTGTCTCACAGAAATCTGTGTTGGTCGCACCAGTTTTGAAAATTTGCGGCTAGAATGGCTTTATCAACCTACATTTTATATTTCCTAGGGAAATGCTCCTTTTTCCTTTTGTTTTGTTTTTTTTTTTTTTTTTTTATATAAAGTGCGTAAATATTTCAACTATTTTTGATTAGTTTCTAGCGATGGTTCAAATTCGTAAAAGAGAACATGTAAAAAGCATTGAAGTTAGCACAAGAAGAGACGTTCTTGATTGAAAAATGTGTAGTGTATCGCGTTCTGTATTTTATGTTCTTGGTTTTGGTTGTGTACGATGTTGTAACACTAATGTGTTATCAAAATCTATATGATAATGTAGTTTTTTTTTTGAAGGGTAAAAGAAGAACTTAAGATTTGTGAAGAAATGTTTGTTGAATTTCTAATCCCTACAGCTGAATTAGTTTGTGATGCCGTGCATACCACAAATAAAAACTGACAACAATAATAATAATAATAATCTCACTATGCCGTTTAAAAAACTGTAGACCATGTAAAACGTTTCGATCAATCTCGGAATGTACAACATACTACATAAGCGTAAAGTTTTCAAAATTATTGGGGGGGCCGGGCCCCACAACCACATATATTAACGTCAGTGGCGTAGCCAGGAGGGGGTTAGGGGGGTCATAACCCCCCATGAGGAATTTTTTTCCATACAAAATGGATATTTTTCACTCCCTTATTATACACACGTATACATATATGTGAGTTGCAGAAGTCGTAACTCCCCCATGAAAAATTTCTGGCTACGCCACTGATTCACGTACATATAACTTAGTAATAGCTGCCAACTACCATGGAATATATATAACCACTTTTTCTACATGATTTTTCGGCTTAAAATATAGCAAAATTTTTGTGCTGCGCCTATGTAGGGTAAGTATCCATGTTAGTATCTTCCTACCATGTTATAAGTTAAAAATAGAAGCAGTGTAAAACATTCAAAGGAGGAAAAAAAAAAACATTTTCGATGAGAGAGTGCATTTTAGACACATCTGAATTTTTCTTTATTTCATACTTTACATTGCATAATCTGATTTTAATTAACCAGAGCCTGGTGAGGGCAGCTTATAGTAACATTGTGTGTTACGTGGCGTCACAATGAATACTAAATCATGATTGAAATCCAACGAAGAAAATTTTTAAAAGTCCAAGTAAAGGTTTCATTAAACGTTTGTAAATGTCGTGAAATACTTTTTTTTTATGTTAGTATAAATTAATTTTCTGTATTGAGTGGTAAATTATTGGGTGGGCTCAGCCCCTATTCACAATTTATTGGGGGGGCTCGAGCCCCACGGGCCCATATAACTCTACGCCTATGACATACTAGATAGATGATCACGCTTTGAAGAAAGGAAATGATCATTCTATATTTCAAGTGTCTCAAGTGTTCCCTATGTTAATAAATAAATAAAAGAGCAGCGAAGAAAAAGAGGGCATAATGTCGGGCCTCAGTTTATCTTTATTTTCAAATCCGGATTGCAAGAAACTTACGTGGAAACTAATTTAAAACTAACTCCGTTCACTTGTGGGAAGTTCTTGTGAAATCTGCTACTCGAATTTTATATCTAGGATAACAACAGAAAATTAATTTCCGTTTTCCTGGAAGAAAAATAAAATTATTCCATAGCTGAAACAATTCCGGGTATATTATTAACCATTTTTTGCAAACAGCATATTTTTATGAATTTTTTTCAATGAAGAAACCAAATCATCCATTAAACTCAGAAATTTCGATTAAAAACTTCTTATTTTCTAAGACAAAATTACTGTTTACCCAAAGGAGTTAATTATCCCGGAATTGTTGCAGCTGTGATTATTCTTAATGAAATGACCTACTTTACGAAAGATGTCTGTCGGGTGCAGAAATGTAGAATTGTCCTGTTGTGCAAGGAAAAATTGAAATGTAAAATTCTATTCACTAAGCGTGTGAATTTTCTCTTTGGCACAACTATTCTTTTTTTAAGCTGAAACATTTTATGCACAGAATAAATTACTTTTTAACTTCAGATTTTGATGGTAATTTTCAGAGCACAGTTCTAATTACAATTGCTTCTATGTAAAGGTTTTTAATTTTTGAAGCATTAAAGCTGTAACTGAACTCAACAGAGTATGCAGAATTTTTCCAAGACTGAAGACGGTCAATCCTTCATTCTTCTTTTTTTCTAATTATTTTTAATCATGAACCAGTGTTTCATATGTTCTCTTTTAATTATTGCGTAAAAACAACGGATGAATTATATACATTTTGTGTGCCCACTTTTGTTTTCCTGCTTTTGCCTTTGAACGGAGGATTGTGGAGAAGCAGAACTGGAAATACATAACGAGAATATTCATTGTTACCCCCATAAGATACCTCCCCCCCCAGCCACCTCCATATCATCTCGCGTCGTATGTCAATATATACTAGTGTCTGAATTTATTGTACAGTGAAAACATTTTTTGGTGTTTACACTTGTCCAAGAAGCTCAAAGAGTTGGAGGCCGAATGACTAATACAATCGATTCCGGTTAAAGATGAACGCGAAGGGCGAGATACAATTCTCGCTCGAGACGAGACGCTGGGCGAGACAGCGCGAGATTTTTTGTCAGACATTCTCGTCTCGCATTATTCTACGCTATGATTTTCTATAAGAACAGCAGTGGTGTAGTCGAGGGAGTATGACATTCCCCTACTTTTTCATTCGAGCTTATATACTTCACTTACTTTTGATTTCCGATGAGGAGCCTCATTTTGCACGTTCTTGGTGAAATATTTTTTTACAAATTAAAATTTTACTTTGTGATTGTGCATCGGAATGGAAATCCAAACGGTCCTTTTAGACTACCTATTAGGCAATAACACTGTCTGCAATCTTTGAAGGTGGACAGTTTATGATTTCAATCACTTCAACAAACTGCATGCAACATACGTGCAAACAAACATTAAAAAAAAACTTTCATTTAAAAAAAATATATATATTTAATGTAAAAAAAAAGTGCATATCGTCGTTTCTTTACTTGTAATTCTTCTAAAAGTGTAAAAAGACCATCTTGAACCTCCAAGTGCATGTGTGTAACATACGTGAAAAATGAAGATAGCCAAAAATACATAGGCCTAAATTGGCATGTTATACTGGGGGGGAGGGGGGCAAAATGTTTCCTATTGTAGAAAAGACCATTTTGAAACAGGTGATATCGTAATTTTCTTGAATTTTAGGGTGGCAATTGCCCCATCTTGCCCTTAGTAAGTTACGCCTAAGCAAAAATATCTTAAACTTTTTAATGGCAATTCAATTTTTTCTTTATGGAACGCAAAAAATCGTAAGCGTATATCACTATTTATTCGTAAATATTTTTATAAATGTAAGGAGACATTTCGTACCCGCCCCGATAGGATTTAGAGAAAGAAAAAAAAAAAGCCTTTCAAACTTTCCCGGCAAACAAATAAAACTGACAATTTCAACATCTTGACTCGTCCGAAACCAAGTGAACCTACTGATCCTTAATTGAGGACACACCCCATCATTTAAGCTGCAGTTTTTGTACCCTTTTTCTTTTCAGTGGTCAAAGATGGATGCTCCTTCGTACCTTGCAAGTTCACTCGCTAAGCTCACGGAATTACTTTTGTTCCTACTCCCTTTGTTCCTCGAGCTACACCATAAACCGCGGTAGGTTGAAAGAAAGCGGGTTTTACTGTTCGTACTCTCCGGATCAACCTGCTTGTTTCTCTTCTGTCTCTCCCTCGCGTGCACTCAATTCCAGGAACCCTTTTTGTTTCTGAAAAGTAATCAGCATCGTCCAATCAGAAGACAGAAACGTATCTAAGAAAATGAAGGCCTCAATTTTCGCGCGCACGACGCGGAAATTTGCCTAGAGGAATAATAATTACGGAGGAAATGTTTTAAGAGAACTGGAGACACTGGAAAAAATGGAATCTGAGTAAGATTTCAGTGGAGGAATGAATATTCTGCCCACGTTCGAAGCTACTTCTTTCTTGTTTTCCATAGCAAGTTGAATTTTTAAAACTCACCAGAGTTGGGCAGTATCGCAAATACATGTATTTGAAATACTATTTTCAAAATACATTTGTATTTTGTATTTTGTATTTTCACAAGAAAAAGCAAAGTATTTTGAAAATGTATATTAAAACACATTTTCGGTGTATTTTGTATTTTCAAAATACTGAAAATACATTTTTCATTCGGAAGTTAAATTAATCTTACACCAAAATTAGCTTGGCTTGGAAAAATAAAACAAAAATAATGGAACTGCTGTCATTAATTTTTTACCAGTTCATGACATAAACAATTCTGTTGCGTCCGCACTATTTTAGTGTTATATATGGTAACTAAAGAGGTGTTAGGATTTTTTACTACGCTTAGGTTATATTAAACAGGAAGGAGGGGGAAAATCTCACACGCCTATTTAGATTAGTTCAATAATATTTGGTCTAGGAGGCTTTCTGTATTGCTGATAAATGATTCACAAATATGAATGAAGCTGAAAAGAGAAAAACATGTTTGAGCAATATTCATTGGATTTCTGAAAAATAATTCCAAATGTGGTACCAAGTAACAGAAAAATAAACCAGTCAGCATTTCTGAAGTTACATTAATTCTCAGTGGAAAAAATTTTCAAATTTTATCTGTAGATGCAAATGAGAAAGTTAAGGAGCAGTGCCAGCTTTGCCAACCCAAAACGTCTATCATAAGTGGAACATTCAAAACCACTACAAATTTTAAAACTCACTGAAAGGTAAAACTTCAGTTTTATCATAAAATTGATTAAGCTGAGTTCTTTTGTTGAAATGTTTAACTGAATTCAATAAATCATAAAATTAATATACAAGGTTTTCACCGAATTTTTTTCAAGTGAAGAAAACTTTTTATTTGAATGCTCGGCAAGTCATACTTACTTCTTCTTCCATCAAAACATGTTTTTCCTACATTAAAAAAAAAAGTATCAGAGAAAAACAGTATACTTTTATTTATTTATTTATGTCTTGTTTGGAAATCTAAGTAAACCTTAAGTTTCTTTTAGGGATGGAAGCGAGACGAAAAATAAGCGTCTCGCGTCTCGCAAAATAGCCTAAAAGCTTGTCTCGTCTCGCAAAAATCCCTATATCGTAATGTTAAAAATGTGTGTCTCGTCTCGCAAAAAAGCTGTAAATCTCTGTCTCGTCTCGCAAAAAAGTCGTCTCGCGTCCATCCCTAGTTTCTTTTCTTAATTTTAATTTTTCATCATTTACTCATCTTTTTCTCATCAGATATTTACAATCATGAATGGATCGTATTCGAGTTCTCAGAAATTTACACCTCCCCATTGATGTCTGTTTTAAAATTTATTACATGGCTTTGAATTCCCTTTAAGAGCTTGAACCCTAAATTTATGCTTCTTAACATAAGGTTTTATTTTATTAGCTTGAATGAAATAAATAAAACATTTCAGTAAACTTTTCAATTTTTAATGTTGTCCTTATCAAATTGAAGTAATTTCAGAGTGATACGAGATAAGTTGACGATAAAACTACTGCGAATGATGATTATGATTGGTTTGAATTTAATGACTCCGAACCATATACCACATATTCTCGAAATGCGCTTGAACCTGAATTGCTGCAGTTTCTTTCCGAAAAATCAACAGATTTGAAAGTTCTAAATTTATATCCGACAGTAAAAGAACTTTTCATGAAATTTAACACAAGTTTACCGACTAGTGTTCCTGTCGAAAGACCTTTTCCTTTGAAGGTATTATAAAAGATCCAAAAATAAATTTACTAGAAGCAATATCCAGTTCGAAAATTTAGTTTTTTTGAAAGCAAATCATTTTTTTTTCTAAATCATAGAGCTTAGAATAATCATACCATCTTTTAAAAGTCCTTTTCATAATTTTTTTATTAAATTGCATACTGTTAAGTATGCACACACTTTTCTTTAGTAGTAATAGATGAATGCATCTTGTGTTTGTGTGATTATGGCAACGCTACACTAGGGCAATCTGCCAAGGATGGGGGGGGTGCCTACGCAGGAGGACTTTCTAAGGGGTTCTAACGCGTATTCACGTTACATATGGAGAAAACCTACCAAAACTCTAGACCGTTAGATCGACAGCTGCGCGATGGGACCCGAACCCGGAACCTTCACACTTCGGCTGTCTAACATTTTCAGTGACATAACCACTATACCATGGTGAGGCTATGAATACATCAAAGTAGAAATATAATTTAACTCATCTTCGTTTAGAAATATATTTAGGGCGAGATTCAAGTGAAACACAATTCGAACGTTTTCCGCGTCGAACAGGGGAATCTTCGAAATATATCAATGTTCCTTATTCAACTGTCACAAACCAATCGTGTTTTGAACACGTAACAGCGCGATAGGTTTGTTCATTGGAAGCATTCTGCCAAAACGTTCGAACTGTGGACTGAAAAAAGTTCGATTCGAACTCGAGCGCGCGCGTTTCACTTGAATCTCGTCCTTAATTTTATATTTCAATTCCATTCATTACACCAGCCTGCAAAAAAAAAAAAAAAAAAAAAAAAAAAAAAATGTTTGTAAAATTTTAATTGATTTATATCAGCAATGATGATGTCATTCCAAAATGCAAACTAAATTTTATGTAACACGTAAGGATTTTTTACAAATGACGATGAAAAAATTAGCAAAATGTAGTATAATGCATACATAGCAACTGTAGTTTCTATTAACTAAACACAATAATGCTGTTCATTTACAATATTATGATAACTTTTGTGTTTTTCTTGAAGTCAAGAAGCTTCTTTTTCGGGTTTTTCGTTTATGATCCACATCACTGTCTCTTTTTAAACACCAACGGTAATCGGCCATCATGTTAACATCCCACCGTCGTTGATATCTGCGTTCTATCTCCTTTATATCTTTGTGGAATCTTTCACCTTGCTCGTCACTCATTTTTCCTAAATTGTCTGGGAAGTATTCCAAATGTGAGTGAAGGAAGTGAATTTTAATGCTCATATTGCACACCAAATGATGATAAGTACGTAATAACTCAACTTTTGTGTTTTTCTTGAAGTCAAGAAGCTTCTTTTTCGGGTTTTTCGTTTATGGTCCACATCACTGTCTCTTTTTAAACACCAACAGTAATCGGCCATCATGTTAACATCTCACCGTCATTGATATCTGCGTTCTATCTCCTTTATATCTTTGTGGAATCTTTCACCTTGCTCGTCACTCATTTTCCTAAATTGTCTGGGAAGTACTCCAAATGTGAGTGAAGGAAGTGAATTTTAATGCTCATATTGCACACCAAAAGATGATAAGTACGTAATAACTCAGTTGTCAGTTACAAGTTCTTTGTAATTTTCTTTTCTCTCATTTCCCAAAACACCTTCTACGACATCTTTAAATGCAACCCTAGCCTGCTTCTCTCTATTTGTCATACATTGTTCAAAATTGGAATCTTTAACTAATTTCTTTATTTGTGTTCCATCAAATACACCTTCTTTAATTTTAGCGCTAGACAATTTTGGGAACTTCGACATAAGATACTCAAAACATTTTCCACCTTTATCCAAAGCTTTCACAAACTGCTTTATGAGTCCCAATTTTATGTGAAGTGGGGGCAATAAAATATTTTGTGGATGTATTAAATATTCATTTAAAATATTCTTCTTACCAGGAATCCATTCTTGTCTCTTCGGCCATACCTTTTTTATCCAATGACTTTCTCTGTCCCTGCTATCCCATTCACAAATAAAGCACGGACATTTAGTAAATCCACTTTGTTGCCCGATAAGCAGACCTATAACCTTTAAGTCACCACATATTGCCCACTTGTGTTCAGTGTATTTTATTTTAGTGAGAAGCATCTCCATACTTTCATATGTTTCTTTCATGAAAACGGAATGTGCAACTGGAACTGATGCAAGTTTAGATTCGTTATGCAATAAAACTGCTTTTAGACTCCTCTTTGTGGAATCTATAAATAGTCGCCAATCATTCGGATTATAAGGAATATCTTCTAATTCATGTAACAAACCTGGTATGTCAGCACAATAAACCGAGAAGTTATCAGATTTGAAAAATGATAAAAATTACTTTTCTCGATTCCTGTACCAACTAAACGACGTATGTGTCGTTATTATTTAATTTCAATGAAGTAAGAGGTTTTCAGAATGTATTTAAACAAATAAACATACATACTTTATTAATTTATCCTATCCAAATCACAAAAAATCTGTGTATTTTTACTTATTTAAAAAATTTACTTTTCAAAAATACTGTACGTTACATGTAAAAACTGATATTATTTCTGAAATAAGCATGCGAAAATACATAAAAAACAACTATTACTTTTAAAACAAGAAATTGTTGCAGGCTGGTGATCATTAAAAAATAACGTTTAATAAATAATTGTCACAAATTTGCTTTTATGCCTTTTAAGATGCAATTTATTCTAGAAAAATTCATGTATAAAAAATAAAAAGATAGTTATTATTTCGTTTGTTTATTTTTCTTAAAATACATTGGAATAAAATAAACTTGAAGTTTCTGTAGAAAATTTTGCTTATTCTTAATTAAGATTTAATTATTCTTAATTAAGTTTTAGACGTATTTTGTATTTTGTATTTTTTCAATTTAGAAAGTATTTGGTATTTTGTATCGAAAATACATTTTTTATGTATTTTGCTCAACTCTGTCAAGTACTATGCAAAAAAGGATTGGCATTGAATTTCTAATGCACTTTAATGCCATTTTTCTCAGTATCCAATTTTTCAATTGATCTGTGTTTTTGAAATGCTCCATTCGCATCATTTTCTCTTGTATTCCCTTTAAATTTCCACGAATGTTTAAAATGACATTATGAATATAATTTTGCATGTTTTTCTGTAATAATTTAGGATAAGAAATAAAACAAGTTAAAATTTTGAAAATAGCATGCTATTATGAAAAATTGCTTCTCAACTAAATGCATGTAGGGGAACGTGGGGTACAATGAAACAAAATGTACTATTTTTTTCCCCCTGTTCACAAATTTGCATGTACAAAAATAAAATTATTGTACACTTTTAACTTACTTTTTTCCCCACCCAAATCAATTTTATGAGTTTATAAATAGCATTTTCGTATTTGAAAAATAGTAAAAGGTAAATGTCTGCCAGTGTTTCATTGTACGCCATATACCGGGGTACACTGAAACACTTAATACCACTTCGCTAACACCCAAATAACATGAATAAAAATTCCACTTTCAGTATATATGTTTTATGTACAGCTGCAGAAAAAAAAAAACCCGCCCACTTGCTCTTCATTTGGGCGTCGTTTGTCGTACAGCAAAGTTATATATACCATTCGTTTACGAACAACGCATACTTTAATTTACTATTAGTTTAATTTGCATAAGGGGCCGTCTTCTCATATTTAATTCTGCAATAACCTCGTTTTTCATAATGGCAACAGACTATTTTGACTTTATTAAACTAAAGAAAACATTCAAATTACACTAAATGTAAATTTTCACAAATTTTCTACGATTATTTCCGGAGATAATGCAAATTCTTTTTTTTTTTTTTTTTTTGCGATTTTAAGGGACTTTTTTCATATTGAAAAACGTTATTTGTAGGTTCCAAAGTTTTTGCCTTTCATTAATTTCGCTCTCAGCAGATAAAAGAAATAAATATTATTTACAGCGAAAATACTGTTTCTAGTCTTAAAGTTTTTTGTACTGAGATTATCAGGGGTAGAAATTAGAATATTTAGTCAGTGCCAGTGGTCCAAATGACCCGTGACTCCAAAACTTCCTTGGTCCGTATACATGATTCAAAGAAAAAACATGCAAAACGGCTGCTTACGATTTTGAAAATCTTTCTACTCCACCAGTTGTATAGTGTATAGCGCACTGAACTGGGAGACGGAAGGTGCCTGGTTCTAAACAAGGCCTGATCCGCCGACCTAACCGTTCGGAGTTTTCCGTGATTTCCTCCGAAATTAGCGTAAATACGGGTTAGGACCCCTTAGAAAGACCCCCCACGGAGGACACCCCACCGCTCGGCTCAGAGCCTACGAGTAGCTAATCGGCCGTAACCCTACAAACCATTCAAAATCTTTCTAATTTTGAAATTGTTATTGAGTATTTGAAGGTTCTCTTAGACAGGTGAAATATTGCCAGGAGTGCGAATCCGTTCTCTGCTCTTTCGACTACAAGCATGAAAGTTATTTAGCTACGGTCGAAAATGAAGAATGGTTTCATGATTGAAAATTTATCTGTTAGAATTTCATGTAAAAAACGCAACTACTTTTTTGCTGACCCAATCAGCTGTACAAAATTCACAAGCACAATCAAACAGTAATGGCTTTTAACAGTCCGCTGAGATCTGAAGATCTCACAAATGCTGTATTTATCACACAAAATAAAGCACTTCCACAGGCAAAAATTCAATGGAAATATTCGAGGGATAACACTAACAGCCCCTCAAGACTCAGCAATAAAGAATTTACACACAGCACTTTAAAATCAGCTTCGAAAAGCAAGCCAAAACACGGCTTCTATCACAGAGCAAAGCAAGCGTACTCACTCAGAGCTTGTTCCACACTGAACTGGGGCCTCTGAAGCGCTTGCATTTATACCCGACGCAGAAGCTACAAGAATCCTCCAGAAAAGTCTATTTCTCGAGGATTCCACATACAGCGGGAATTTTGATTTCTTCATAGAAGAAAAATGTAAGGTTATTATGCATTTTAATGCAGAAAAACCAACTTTCAGGCCCCATTGGGAAAATCGCGCCAAATGACCAAAATGTCGCCAAGCTTGGCGACTTTTGGCGAAATACCGTCAAATTTGGCCCCAAAAATAAGTCCCCAAAAGTGAAGTTACCGAAGGCCTACAACCAATATTTCTCGAGATTTCTAGAAACTGCATACATTTGAAATGGGAAACCGAAACTCCCGTATCTCCGGTTCTAGTGGACCGATTTTAATGCAACAAAAGCAAAATGTAACTATCTGAAGCGTAGAATACGCATTTTGAACTATTTTAAGCCCCAGAACAGCGGGATGCCCTGGATATTCGTAACAGTATTATCACCTGCAATGTGCAATATTTTTTATAAGACTTTTGGCGGTATTTTAATTTACAGTCAGATGAAAATTTAGACAAAAAGTGTGATTTTGAAAGCTTGATAAAATAGGGGACGTCCAAAGACCTGATGCTTCAGATATTAAAAAAGGTCAAATTCATGCCTGGAATGTTAAGGATGTTGGTTTTTCAGAAATAGGACGTTGTATCGGAAGACATACATGTACAGCATCTAATTCTATACATGGAAAACATTTTATATGGGGGGAAATAGTAGCGGACGCAACAATAGACACTTTATAGAATCACCATCAAACTGTACCAGCCACCAATTTATTTGCTTCAAAATTTGCTACTTTTTAATACCGCTAACTTTTACTACTTTTGTGCAACAGAAATCTAATTTACGTTTATTTTACTCAAATTTAAAAAGAAAAAAAAAAAATTGTCACTTAATAAATTTATATATGGTCCCTTAACTCATGAAAATAACGCATTTTATTTAATCTAAATTAAGCTACTGAACGGAAAAATTTGAAATTTCGCACAGCCATGTAATACTATATTACTTTTTGCATCTATTTCCATCGAAATTTGGCTAGGTCGCTATTCATAATTTTTTGAATATTAATTTAATAATTCATAATTCATATTAATATTTTATTAAAAATTATAATAATAGTAAATTATGTTTGGGTCGTTTAGTTCTAATAGTACGAATGAAAATCAGCTTCTTATCAATATTACATATGAGATATGAATTAAAGTATGAAAATAATTTAACATAGGGGGAGGGGGGGATTTTGGAAGCTCATGACTCACTCATTTTCAGTTCAAATTTATGGAAAATTGGTATCCACCATTAAAATGAGCTAAATTTTTGAAATATGAAGTGAAATCTTGGGGTTGCTATTGGGACAAAAAAAAAGTTGGTGCGAACCTCTCATGCAATTTTTATGTATAGCAAATTAAAGTGTACGTCGATCTTGAACGATTGGTATATGTAAATTGGCTGTACTACGAACGACGGCCGAATAAAGTACAAGTGGGCGTTGTTTTTTTTTTTTTCAACAGCTGTACATTTACTATAAACATTAGTGAGAGATAAATGTGAAACTTTAAATAGTAAAAGAAGATTTAATTAAACTGCTATAGTTAAAGATGAAAACATAATACTTTTATGTGAGGTTAGGCTATAGCAGTATCGTATTAAATTTGCTTTCTTTACTGTACCACCTGAAGGAACAGAAGGTGGTCGTTTTTATACGATTTGAATTTTTTCAAAAATGTATATTTCCGAGGAACGCACAGAATTGGAACCTGGACGCAGTCGTTTGACGTACAGAACTTTGCAATCCATTTCATTTATTTTTTCCCCCTATAGAGTACATTTCTTAACGTTTGAACTCATCTTCCTTGATTAAAATATAATCATTTAGAACGATACTGCTTGTGTCATACATGTTATGTGAGCCTAGCTCATAATCTGTACTGTTTGAATTGTTAGTTGAAAGGCAATCTAGTTAGTCACCATTTTCAGAGTGGAAGAAAGTGGAGTGCGATTTAAAAACAATTCCTTGTTAACTTTATTCGCTGTCTATCTAAAGATTGAATCGTAACATCTTTATTTTAGGTGAATGCATTCACGCGGGAGTAACTGGGTACAATGCAACATATTTCACCGTACCCCGTCTACAAACATTTCAGTGTACCCCGGCCCCACCAGTGGCTGAGAGGTTCTGCTCTCGAAACTGGAAGGGGGAAGATGCAAGGCTCAAATTTGCGGTCCCGCCTATCGACCTAGCCATTCGGAGTCTTTCGTGGTTTTCTACGAAACCTCGGAAAATAGGGACTAGGATCCCTTAGAAAGTCCCCCACCGAGGGCATTAGCCCTATAGGCCTAGAACCCTCGTGCGGTCAATCGGCCTTAACCGACAAACAAGTAAACAAACAAACATCATTGTACGCCGCACGCTTAAAAATAAAGAAATAATTTGACGCTCCGAAAAAGACCTTGGTGTATTTAAGTACTTTTCCGCTATAAAATACAGCAAAGCAGTCAATTAAAGCACAAAGTGATGAGTTTTTTTAGAAATGTTGTCCCATTATTTAGTTTTAGTGAGCCATGACTTCGGTTATACCATGTTAACTCGCTGTTGAACTTGGATGATTTCATTTTCATTCCCAATGCAATATCTCATTTTTAAAGCGACAACATCTTTTGCCAAATGAATGAATGTACATTATTTCCATAAATGAGATTAATTATGTTTGCATCACAATAAATATTTGTATAATCATAAATGCGATAAATTATGTTTCATTTACTCATTAAACATTCAGTATTTGTATAAAATACTATTTTTTAGTTTTGTATTAAGTTTTAGCGTTCAACATGGGGAAACATTGGTTTTAGTGAGCTTCGGATATAATGAAT
>JAWZYV010003557.1:0-13785 GCA_038373885.1 Cheiracanthium punctorium | reverse complement strand
TCAAAAATAGCGGGTTTATGTGCTAACTTTCAGTCGAATAAGTCGATTCAAAAATTGCGCAACGGGAAAGCTTATTTTAAAAATAATTACACACTGCTCTAATATGTTGGGAAAATAAAAAGAGTGCACTGCACTAGTTACCCCTATCACAGATTCGTGTCAAAATATTTCATTGTACTACGTTGTGTTTCATATTCTTCAAGTCTAAATTTTAATTTAATGCTTTTTTAAATAAATTTGTAAGAAATCTTAGCTTCCCAGAAAAATCATGAAAAAGTTCAAATTCGAAAAATTAGAATGCCCACCCTAGAGCTCTCAAAAAACAAAAGAAAGTAATGTAGCCCAATTCTACTTTATTTAGTCCTAATAATACTATTTTTTGATAGTTTTGTATTCATTTTCATTTATAGCAATTAAAATTAGAATGAATCAAAAACTAGGGCAAAACTTTTTTCAGCTGGATGCACACGCTATGAATTCATGTTTGTTTGCTAAAAAAAATAATCTTGTCATACATTTTTAAAAACTAAAAATTATTTTCATAATGTTCTTATATTTATATTAAATGCATATTTATACAAAAACTACAAAGTTTTCTTTTTTACGCAAAATTGAGCGTCTAGGCAATGGCAGCAGTATGCACTGTAGGGTTAAAACTCTGCAGCGCGCACAATGAATAAAAGCATAAGCCTATCTATTGTAAAATATTAATCCTAACTAATATTATAAATGCGAAAGTGAGTTTGTTTGTTTCTTTGTTTATGACGCTTTCACGCCTAAACCGCTGAATCGGTTAGGATGCATTTTTGTTTGGATATAGATGGGACCCTGGAGATGGTTATAGGCTACTTAGAATTTTAAATTTTTAATTAATTTTTTAATTATTAATTAAAAACCGTTTTTGCGTTGCCATGTTTGGCGAGTTTCGCCCGTATCAAAAGATTCATGTTTTGATCTAACAAGAATGCTTTACTTCAATAAAGAAGCGCGTTCATCTGAAAAACATTAAGTAATACGGAAATTATGCCAGTTTTACGCCAAATACCTATTTCTAATAATAAAAATGAATGTTCTCCAGACAAATCTACAGAAAGCAGATCTTTGAAAATTTGAGCATGACTGGGCCCATGATTTCGGTAAAGTGTACCTGAGGCTCAGAAATTTAATTACTTTTCTAACTATTAATTAAAAACTGTTTTATCGCCCGCACAAAATGGTTTATGCTTTTGAAATAAAGCAGAAATTCTATTTGCAAATTCACATGCATTTGGAAACCATAAATAAGTATGGAAATTATGTTGATTTTACGCCAAATTAAAAAGCATAAATAAAGAAAAGTGTACTTACGTATTATCCCGGCGGTCCGCCAAGACGAGCGATTTTTTGAAGAGATAAATGCCGGGCACATGAAATTATTAATGGATTTGAATACGATTGGCAACAGTTTGGCTACTCATTTGACGAAAAAACAGTTTAGCGGGAATGACCGCCGGTATAATACGTAAGTACCTAGAAAAGTCCAGCTGTGTTTCTTAAAGTTCGTAAATTTCCAAATCCTACCAATAATATAAATGTATACGTTTATGTGTTTGGATGTTTTTGACTGAATCACACAAAAATGGTTGGAAAAGTTTGTAATGAAGATAGCTTATACCCTGGACTAAAATACAGGCAACCTTTCAAGCATATAGCATAAATAATTCTTTTACAAAAACACTCAAAATAATGCTAATGCATTGCGCTCTATGGAAATTTTGTAGCTACTAAACCGATTTTAAAACTTTTATCACTGATTGAAAGTCCTAGGCCTATATGGTCCTAGGCCTATAGGGTCCTAGGCCTATATGGGGAATTCCTCTGTGTGGAATTTTCTAAGGGATCCTAGCCCGTATTTTCGCGAGGTTTTGGAAAAAAACATGAAAAACTGAGAGAGGCTAGGTTGACAGGCGCTACCGGAGTTTGAACCTGGCACCTCCCGCCTTCCAGTTTTGAGAGCAGAACCTCTTAGACACTGGGGGGGGGGGGCTGAGTGTTATAGGCTACATTTTATGCATATATCACAAATAGTTCTTTTACAGGGATACTCATAAGAATTACATTACGCTCCATGTGTATCTCTGTAAGTACTCAACCGATTCCAAAACTTTTTTCACTGATAGTAAGCTACACTATTCTTTAGTATTATAGGCTAAAATTCATGCATGTAGCGCAAATAGTTCCTTTACAGGGACACCAAAAATAATTGTAATACAGTACGCTCTATGGACATCTCTTTAACTACAGAACCGATTCTAAAACTTTTTCGCTAATAGAAAGCTGCACTATTCCCGATTTACATAGGCTAAAATTCATGCATATAGTTTAAATATTTCTTTTACAAGAACAGTAAAACAGTTCGCAAATACTGTCGTAACTGTTTCTATTTGCCAAATGCCTGAAAAAAATCTAAATTTAGTAATTTTGCATACTCTCTTATTTTAAATGAAGTATACTACCATGCATTATACTTCATTTAAAATAAATAAAAAGTAAATAATATTTAAATGCAGTTTCTTTAGTCGCAAACATATTTGTTATTCACACATGCTTCGTTTCTCTCTGGACCTAATTCTAAAGCCGACGTGGACGAAGTCGCGTGTAGCCGCTAGTCCTATATAAATTTCACGTAATATTCATAACATACGTAAGATTATTGTTTTCTCCTTACTAAAATACAGGCGGGGTGAAGTTCTTGATCAACAAATTATTTCCTAACTTGCGAACATTACCTTAAACCATAAAATTGATTATTTTTCTTACATTTACTGGTAGAGATTTCAATACAGCTTCAACTTACTATGCATTTCTAAATGGCTATATATTAGACTTATTAAAAAATGTTTCGAATTTTGAAGCGATACTTGACACTTTAGAAAAGATATACATCTCGTCACTAAATTTCTGTGTTTCAAACCAGAAGCAATATTCTTCATAACATCAAAAATATATACCAAAAGTTTTATTTTCAACTTAGAGTGAACAATAAAAAAATGTAAATAAATGAATAAGAACTTTAAAGGAACAGGGGGAAGTTTAAGAACTTTAAAGGAACATCTTTTCAGTGTCATCTAATTATACAGAGAAGGATATCCCAAGAAGATAACCTCTGGACAACCAATATCTTTGACACTTTTGAGCACATAAAATATACCTAATGTACTATACCTCTACGATTAGTACTTTTCGAGAAAAATGCGAAAGAAAAGTAATGACGTCACATCCGATGCAAGAAAAAAATTATTGGAAACATGAGCATTGGCCGCTAAATTAGAAATGGAAGCTCCGATTCATAGCCGCCACGATCACCAGATCTGGCACCTATGGATTTATTGATTTGGAGACGTCTGAAGGAATGGGTCCGTTTAGCTACTGCAAAAGGTGACTTCTTCCCCCCTTTCGCACTGCTTATACTTTTGTGAACACCAGATTGATGTAATGTATGCCAGTCACGGCAAATAAATACCTGTTTTGATATGCAAGAGAGCCATGAACAGGATTTCTGTAAACTTGGACTTTTTTTTTGCGACGGGGGGGGGGGGTGGGGAGACTTGTTTACTTCTTTCACACAATTTTCTCGAAAACTACAGGGAGTTCAAGTTTTCTTATGCTAAAAGCGAGAAATGTGATTGAGCAGAGCTTATGCAGCCTTGTTGAAACACCCTTTATAATTAGATGGCGCTGAAAAGATGACCCCCTCTTCAGCTCTTGGCATCATAAGCGTAGCTTGACCGAAAATTTTCTTGGGGGGTGCATACCAAATTATTCAAAAGTAAAAAAAGTATATTTTCTCTTAAAATTTGCAACGAGATAATTTTAGTCAAAAGATTTTGAGACAAAGTTGGAAGGGGCACATGACTCCCTCAATGCTACGCCCACGTTTATTTTCCTGGTTTAGAAAAAATAAGGAAGGGTTGATCAAGCAGGAAGAAAGAAAGAACCTTACTATAACAGTTTAGGAGGCAGAATGAATTAAAGGAATAGAAGAACCATTGTTCACAAGACGCTTCAAGTGCTGGGTAATGGAAAAGTCTTCCAAAAAATCAAGGTGGGACGAGGACTGAGGAGTGCACAGGATCTTAGCATTAGAAAATTGGAAACGATGATTAGAATTCAAACAATGTGAGGCAATAGAAGATTTTGAAAGCTCATGCTTAGAAATATATCTCTCATGCTCTTTGAGCCTAAATTTGAGAGCTCTTCTAGTCGGACTAATATAACTCAAGTCACAAGATTCACAAGGAATAAAATAAACACCCCAACGGTTCTCTGTAGGAATAGGGTCTTTGATGCTTCTGCAGTCCCAGAGCCTACGGTCAAGAAAGCGCTGTTGGGCATCGCAGGCCTTGACCCTTACATGGGGTGTTGCATCACTGAGTTTCGTTTTCAGTACCTTTATTTCGTATTATTTCGCTGTTTCGGGAATCCGGTGTTTTCTCGGTATAATACCGGTATTTGCAAAGGTAAAATAATTCCTATATTTGGCGAGTAATAATTTTCGTCATGGTGAAGTAACTGGAAGTGTGTGTAGATTTTTATTTTAAAAATATCATATTTGTTGTAGTATATTTTTGTTTCTAACATTTTAAATTAATATTTTATTGATTTTATTGTAATAATACAAATATTCCAGTACAATCTTTAAAAAATACCGAATATCGGTATTGTATGTTTGGTCCTTTATTGCAAATACTACTGTTAATATAAGTGAGCTGCTAGAAATAATGGCTTAAGTCTACCTAAGTGAACATTTTCATAGCATACTGAAAATTTGTACAACTTTTGTACTAAGGTGTTTGAAAGCCTGAGATATGAGAGGTGACTTTCATAGCCCACAGATGTAAAGAGTACCCCTCGACAACAGTAGTCGTATGAACGCAGTTGGAGTAAAAGACGGGCATGCAATGTGTGTGTGTACAGTGACTAAACATTCCATAAGCATCCAGTGTGACGCTCTTTACGCGTCAGAAAACGCGCTTGTTTGTGCAATCCGCTTTTATGCAGCTCCTATATTTACTTTTTGATGGATCCAAGCTGGGGCAAGCAACACCTGATTTATTTCTGGACGAATATTTCCGATACACCCACTCTTCAAAAAACGAATTTCGCAAGGCGCGTTTATTTTTCTTGCGTTTGCAAACACTGAATAATTGGATTAAATTTATGAACGTCCAAGTTGAGTATCAATTTCTGCGCGTAGAAAAAAAATATATCATGGATGGGGAAGGTGGCGTACCTTGGAGGGATGTGTACCTTGGAGGCACATTGATTGTGCAGCCACCAGGAGAGATAAATTTAAACTAAAATATTAGTTGCATATATTTATTACTAGAGGCTCTTGGGAAGTTGTTCTATGACTGATCAACACACGTGTTGCTGATGTAAAAACCAAAGTTTGTTTTTAGCATCAAAAAGTTACATTTCAAGGACATATTATGTTTCTTCCATAACTGTAAGCATTAAATTTTGTTTTGAACTCATAATCACAAGTTTAAAAGCATGTTTTCAGCTGCATTTATGTATATTTGAAAATGGTTAACTCTCAACATAATAAGGTATGGCAGCAATTTTGTAAAACACTTGCTTGTAGTGTACCTTGGAGGTAGCTAATGTTGTGTACCTTGGAGGTACCACCAAGGTACATGTCCAAAATTTATTAATAATTATGAGTAAAAGTTGTTAGAAAGTATTTCTTTACTTTAATAACCAAAGTGCTGGTCAAATAGGCTTAAATCTAAATGTAGGACTGTTAAATTCCTGAAGTTGTAAACCTAAATATAAATTCAAAAGCAAAGTTATTTGAGCTGAGTATTAGACAGTAAATAAATATTTTAATAAATATATCAATAATTATTTGTATATTATTGTTCCATGAATAATATTTTTTACAATTTTTTAACACTTTGCATTTTTAGAAAAATTTGCACTTTGCATTTTTGAAAAATTATGATTTGGCATAAGTTTAGATCACCTGAACGTGAAATAGAATTAAATGGGTTACACATAAAAGAGAAGATATTAAACAGTGGTTATTTTTATTTGACTAAACTTTATTTAATGCCTAAACTATTCCAAATTTATTATTTTAGTTATATGAACAATTTTATGTTTTAAAAACTGTAAATTTAAAACTAATTAGACTGATATTAGCCCAAAGTAGGCCTATGCAAAGTCAGATTACTGTAAACAAATAATAAACCAACTTTTCTTCATGCTGTGCTGTACTCCATCTGTTAAAAATAAATACCTCCAAGGTACACCATACCTACCTCCAAGGTACACCACTGGTGGTAAACCTTGGCTGTATTGTAAGCTATCTTTTAAATAATTAAAAATAAATATAGAAATGTATTTGGAGATTTTATAAAAATATATGTAACTCTTGATATCCTTAAATTTATGGAAAAAAAATGTTTTACTGATATTAAACACTTTTTTTTGTAAAAATTCAAAGTTTGAAAATACCTCCAAGGTACACCACCTTCCCCTAATTAGTTTGAAAAGATGTTTACATATTATGTGCGAAGATGAGCTTATATTATTAGTGGCTCGGTATGTCGAAATAGTATTAATCATGAGAAAACCTGTGATTACATCATTGCACTTACCTAAAGTCTAAGCCCGTAGTCGCTCAGTCGATAGAAGCAGGATTTCCACACGAAAGAGAAGCAGCACCAGCCTTGGTTAGAGCTTGGGAAGTCGACAGCCCCCCTCGACTGGATCGCTGTGGGACCGTGGACGGTAAAAAGAGCTGGTGCAAGTAAAATCTCTCCTGGATCCAATATTGATGTGAATCCAATATTGAATATCCAATATTCAATACGTGCTAAAAAGTAAAGGATTCTCGTGGAGCTAGGTCACCCGCGATTATTTTTATAGAAATCAAATCTATTCTTCGTGATTGGCAACAGTCAAAACGTCAGAGTTTAGTGATCCCACTGCGGGAACACTGCGCGTTAAAGGGTTAAATGATGAATTTACAAACAAAAAGCGAGATCCTTGACACATGTTAACAAATCATCAACAAATAAAAGGATATTAACGAAGGATTCAGTTATACGATATGGCATGAAACATCTTCAAAAGAAGATTTAATGCATTATTTGGTTTTTGATTCTTCAGTTGAGTTCAGGGAAGAGGCTGGTACTACCTGGATTAAAAAAAAAAAAAAAAAACTCAATTATGAAGCTGTGAGATGAAACTCCAAGTATCAGGCTAATCAGCTAATAAAAGACTGATTATAAAATGAAATTGTATGAGCGTTTTAGATATACATCCCCATAGAAAAAGGTATTTGAGAGGGGACAGAAACATTTGAACAAAATACAAATGTCGTATTTCACTCGTAAATTTAAAGTTAAGCTACTTTTACCCATTGTATTTATTTGTTGAATTATTATTATTATTTTGTCTTTTTATTACAGATATATAATCTTCCCTTTTTCCTTCCACATTACTTGAATTTTATTTTATAGTATAACATGAATTTTATAAATGATTTTATACGCACTAAGCGATAAATACATTCTAAATAAGTAGAAGAAATAAACAGTATACGTTTTAAGAATAGCTGCCCATAGATTGTAATACATTAGAATTCCTTTGGGTGGTCCTGTAAACGATTTATTAGTGCTACTAGATCATTTCCAATAGGGTACATGGTAATATACACAGGAATAACGTACATACGTAGTACTCTATGCATATTTACAGTAGTTAGGGCACGGACGGACGGACAGATAAACAGGCAAACCGAAATCATAAACACTTTTCAAACTTGTTGGAAATCACTAAAAAGGGAGTCGATGGAGATAGTCCAGGAATAAGTTATTTATACTATTATTGAAACTCGATTCAATCCATTTTGAACTGATGTTGCATTTTTGTAACATAAAAGTAAAGTAAAATAAAAAAAAAATTCATTTTAAAATTACCTGTGCATTACAATTTATATTAAACATAGTTTCGTATTTTAAAAAATTGTTAAATTGCCTTTTAATTTAATATTCTGCATCATTAACATGTAGATGATCATATACACATGCTCAGTACACAGAATCATATACAGGGTGAATCTAAATTCTTGGGCAAACCTTTAAGAGGTGATAGGGCACATAATAAGGAATCAGAATCACATAGCAATGTGGGATCGGCAACGTTGTCTTCGTATAGCTGTTAGTAATCACTTCGGAAAAACGTGCTGAAAAAAGTGCGATTTTCGACCATTGTTTCGCCAGAAACTATGGTTTTTTATGGTAAACTATGGAATTTTTCTCCGAAAACTTAAATGGACTCCGAAGACTAAAATGGATAGTCTAACCCATTTGTGCCTGGATATTTTTGCGACTTTCTTCGATTTTTACTGATAACAGAAATAGTAGATAAATTTCTGATGTCAACTTCTTGAACAAAGGATGATTTCTTTTAAAATCATTACGCATAAAAATCGAAATATCAACATCCCACTTGGTCATATTAAAATATTTTGTAGAGTTGAGGCTCAATAGTAGTAGATAAATGGGAGTTCTGCTCAGCCGGTACCATGTTAATTCGCCGGTACGCCGTATAGGTGCTTTCCCTAGGCTGAGCGGGGAAGGGGGCCGTGGTCGGACCGGATGTGGGGAGCGGATGCTAAGACCGGAAGTTCGAAGGGTTGATAAGAATTTTTTTCCTTTTTTTCAAATAAGGGGACTTGTAATTTTTTCAGACTTTAACATATTTTTCAAATAAGGGGACTTGTAATTTTTTCAGACTTTAAGATATTTTTCAAATAAGGAGACTTGGAAAAATTTTCAGACATTAAGATATTTCTCAAATAAGTGGACTTGGAAAAAATTTTCAGATTGCGATGCATTCTCTCATGAAAAATAAGGGACTTTAACATTTAGTATTAAAATAAGAGACTTTGTTATATTTTAAATAAGCTATACTTTATGAATTAAACCTGAAATAAAAAATATTATTATAAAATGAGGACCCACCAGCCGCCCGGTAGAACGTCTACCGCCTCATTTCAAATAAAAATTCTTACTGTGCCTTTCCCCATCACGCTAGCCTCGCATGAATGGAGACAGGGCGTAGCACAGAGGATGCGTTGTTGTTTTTGTTTCTTTAAATAACTATGTGGAGCAAAGAAACGTACAACATCCCCAGGAGGCCTACGAACTTTAATTTTAAGTTAAATAAGTAATTTTACAACAAATATTTTTTAATCAAGAGTAATTTATTTTTATTATTATTTTTTTAACCAACAGTTTTAATTTTAAGTTAAATAATTTTACAACAAATACATTTCTAAATTTATTTTTTTTAAACAAGTTTTAATTTTAAGTAAATAATTAATTTTACAACAATTTTTTTTAATCAAATGTTTTTAATTTATCAAGAAAAAAAAATTTAATCAAGTGTTTTTAATTTTTTGTATATCCTATTTTTGTTAAGTAGACGTTTAACACTAAAGTAGGATTTAGGATACCCATATATTTTCTACAAATTTCTTCTACTGTTAGGCAAGTGAGAAAATTATACCATAGAAAGATTTTAGTACCTACAGATTTTACAAATAATGATTTGGATATAGTCTTATTTTCTATTGCGAGAAAACCACTTTAGCCATATATCCCCCAAAACTCAAGTTTTGATATAGGAAATGTGTGAATACGCGTTAGATCCCCTTAGAAAGTCCTCCTACCAAGGCACCCCTCATCCTAAGCAGATACCCCCGCGTGCAGGTTTGCCTTAAAACACAAACAAACAAAGTATTTATCTAAACATTTTTTCTTACCCACACATTTTTGATAAATCTTAGGCAGCGATTATACTAGTTTATATTTTCTATAGATCAATTAGAGAAAAAATTACATTTTTAGTAATCCTACAAAATATTCTTACTGTATATCACAAGTAGAGTAACTTGATTTATAGAATTTCAATACGATACGAGTTAGACTGTTTATGTGCAAAACTAATTTCAGTTTGACTATGAAAGCATAATTTTATACATGCATTAATATTTTTAGAGGTATGCACTTAGCATATTTTATAGAAAGGTGAGCATAACTAGCACAAACTTTTAGACTAGATAGTACTATTGTTAGAAAGTTGAACTATTGGAAATAAAAATTGAAGATCCGTTTTAGCACAGTTTTATACTGCATGTACATAAATATCTTTCAATACTTAGATAGTTTAAATCACAAGTCATTACTTAAACTAAAAAATACAAGGTTTTTACTTACGTGAAGGGACATCGTGCTAAATCTTCGAGTCTCTGGACAAAGTACCAACATCTATACGGCTAGCAAGACCGGAACATAGAGTAATGATTTAAAATACATTATCCCTAATTCCCGGTCCAACTAGCACATTTTCATTAATTTTTGTCTTCATATGCTGAAATAGGTATATTATTTTGACACTAAAAACAAAACACATTTGAAGATATTAAACGCTTTAAAAGTAATTTTTTTCTTATAACAATTTACCAGATTCACAATACTATTTTATGTAGGATAAAATTAGTTAGCATGCGAAAATTTAATCTTAGTTAGAATTTACTGAAATACAAATACCATGCATGCCTTATTTTCTATTAGGAGAAAGCCCTCAAACCCCAGTTTTTGTATACAAACTGCATAAAGTACTTCTACCGATAATGCTATTAATATTAATTACACTGGATTACCAACTTAAAATTTCGCAAAACACCAAAATACAGAAAAACATACATTAACAATAACAAAAAAATCACACTTAAAAGTACAACACATCAAAAGTGCAACTATAAGAACCACATAATTATTTTCAATTAGAATTACGGTATCAACTTATATGTAACTAAAATAATAGAAAATATTACACTTACCCTGTACTTGTACACGCGAGAGGCGAAAATAATAAAAATATTCGCAAATATATCCACAGCATAAGTAGAACACGTGCACGCCATATCCCTAGTACAGCTGATAAGAAATTTAGAGATAAGAAAGTGCCTTGAGGCTCTACAGAGCCGGCACAATAAGAGTTGGCCAGTTTGCCGATAAGATAAAACCAGGGAGGGTGCTAGGGGAATACCGAATTGTGGGGACACGTGTTTCATTCTACGTTCAAAAATGGGGACTTATGGATTAAGATGTTTACTACTTAAAAACATAATCTAATTTTTACAAACGCATTGGAACTTTGTAAAGGATATCTATTGAACACGTATTAAATACATTATGATTATTCTTCTGATCGACATTATATCCTAAATTGAAATATCAAAGTTAAGCTACAACGATTAATATATTTTACGTAGTTTAGGAAAATAATGAATCATTAAATTAATTTCTGTGAAACAATTAGCAAAGATCATTGTACTAAAGCAAATTATTTTTGTTAAGTTTTGATAAATAACAGTAATAAATTATAGGCATTGCAGATGAATGAGTATTCACGTATAAAATAGGTATTAAAATTATTGTTTAAAACAATTTTTAGAATAATAAACTAAAATTTTTATTTAATAAAGTCATAAACTAAAATTATTAATTAAAACTTGTTAATAAATTAAACATATCAAAATTTTTACACTCAATTTTTTTTATAGACTTAAATTTTACATAGACATCCTTTTAATAAATGCATAAACTAAACTTATTGTTTAAAACAATTTTTTACAATAATAAACTAAAATTTTTATTTAATAAATTCATAAACTAAAACAATTTTTACAATAATAAACTAAAATTTTTTTAATAAAGTCATAAACTGAAATTATTAATGAAAACCTGTTAATAAACTAAACTGATTACTCTAAAAGATAGCTAATCACAACATATATCAGAAAAAATATTAGCAATTATAATACCTGAAAAATACCGGACAACACTCTTGTTGCATGCGGACAAAACATCGGTCAGCTCGGCTAAAGAATTCTTAGGTATCCGTTGCAGGAGAACTTACCTACGCCCAACCTACAAACTCTACAAATTTAACGGCAACTGATTTTCTCTTATCAGGTATCACAGATCAGATAAGAGATAAGGAAGTGACATGCGCAGAAGACACGTGATAGTGACGTGTGCAAATCTGTGTTGATTGAATATCCGGTAGGTTTCTGGCAGGATGTACTATTTGCAATTAGGGGCAACTCTTTGTAACAGGCTAAGACAAGTTAGATGATGCAATATCTACAGGGTTGAGGAAGGTAGAGGGCGCTTGGGTAATCACGTGATTTTTTAAAGAATCAGTATTGAGACATTTTAGTTAGATAAAGTGGTCAGGTGTGTGTTGCGAGACTCCCTTTACACTGTGTGCGCCTATACTTAAGACGTGTGTTTTAATTGATTTTTCGCCGAGTTTCAAAAATGTCTTTGCTTGAATCGATCGAAAATAACTTTAACATTCAATACACTCCCGAGTTTTATACTCAAAGTGATGCCGATGTGTTGCTGCAAGAAATAATACAATTGCCTTTAGATGTAAAGCCTCTGCAAAGCATTGAAAAGAAAATTTCCCCCGAGTTTTATACTGAAAGTGATGTTGACGTGCTACAGCAAGAATTGTTTCAATTACCCCTGAAAAGTAGTGAAAAGAAAATTTCCTCGACCCGTAAAGTAATTACTTTTGCTGATGAAGGAATCAATTACAGTTTACCTGGAGCAACAGTCTCTGTTTACTCTTGGATACCCATTTTGCAAAAAATACGTGAAGATCTACAGAAAGTGACAAATTATGAATTTAATATGGTGCAAGTGAACTTTGGCTCTGAAGAACAACCTAAAATTGAAGACGGTAACTACGAAGATTTTAATCTAGACCTATCATCAGGTGTATGCATTCTAAGTTTTGGATCTAAACGAACTTTGGATTTTAAACCAGCGAACTGTGAAACCGCTACCATTAAATTAGAACATGGTTCAATGTGTAAGATATATCCCCCAACCAACAAACTTTTAACGCATGGTATTCCTTCTGAACCTTATGTGACAGACCCGCACATTAACCTTACATTTGCCAAAATGTACATTTATGAACCTTCCCGAAAAGGGTAAAGTTGGACGATTGGACGGACGATCTTTACCATAGCTTATATGCTTCTGTAAATAGTACATGGCACTTGGAAAGACTTATCTACGTTTCACTTCACGATGAAAGAACTGACTTGAAGATCCATATTAGACAATTTATACAGAATGCCCAATTAGACTATATACCAACCGGTCAGGGAGTCGTGATGAACCCTTCCACATGGATCGAATTTATTGTAAAACTATTAGATTTTAATATAGGTCATAGCAATAGCTCTTTTATTTGTAATAATCAATTATCTGTATTTAATGATGATGGAAAATGCATCTTACAACAAATTTACAAAACCGCAGATTCATTCACGTTAAATCCAATTTCCTTAACACTTTTAAATGATCAAGTAAAAAAACTTTGCGAAATGAGAAATGAAATATTGGAATGCATTTTAAAAACGCTATATACGACGACCCTACCCCATTTAATTTTAAAATTAAAGCCTGCAAAAATGTAACCGCGAACCCCATTGTAATTATGATGAGGCGAAACAACAATTGATGGATATAGTACATCAGGAAAATTTGGTTAAAAACCGATAGGCCCGGTGTCAAGATCATCCTTCGCAAAGGATACATTGCTTGCTCGAATAGAACCACATGTTGATGATGAGAGAGGGTCTTATAAGTAGAAAGCATGTTATGGCGACAGTCGTATATTTCAAGAGAGATATGCGGAACA
>JAWZYV010003556.1:0-13686 GCA_038373885.1 Cheiracanthium punctorium | reverse complement strand
TTGTCATGAAGTCAAATGTCGGAAATCTTACTGTTATATTACGCATATTACAGTTATGATGTACAATGCACTGTGGTGTTAAACATTATAAAGTTGTAAATATGGGTATTAGTTTATTAGTGCAAAGGGAATATTTGTTTTCTGATGATACAACTGACATGTGCTTTGCACATAATGCGCAGATTTTCTAGACGATTTGCATTTAAAAAAATGAGTAAAAATAAACAAAAAAATAAGCCGTAGTATAAGAATAAACAAAAAAAAGCCGTAGTATAAGAATAAATGTGAATAATTTAGAATTAAAAATTTAAAAATACGTGAAAACATGAAAGCCGTTGACTATGAAAAAAGAAAGCATTTTCAACATGTCACGTCTGTTATGGAATCTATTATATAAAATCTAAAATGAATAAAAAAGAAAAGGTGGAAAGATATTAACCACATTTCATAAACCTTTAAAATAGAATCTAGTTGCAGCATATTCCAATCCCATAAATTGGTAGAAAGAAGTAAAATTAAATTTCTTAAGTAGAAAAGAAATACTAATGAGTTTATGTCAACATGATTTATCCAAAATGATTTTTTGCACAAATATGTTGCAGAAGCACCAAGCTAAGCATGCCGCAATGAAAATATGCGGTAATTACATTATTATAGCTCAAAAAAAGACATTAATAATCATTATTTTATCAATAATTTTCATATTATTTGTAAATTGCGCTTATGCGTACCTGTTTTTTTAAGCGAGAGTAATTTAAAAATTACTCTTTAATTTAAAGGAACAGATTCATTAGAGTATTATTAAAGACACCAAGGCTTTTAGGTATTTTTTTTATTTATGTCAGTATATATACAGTATGCCCACTAAAGTCCCTTGAGACCCTCCTAACTTCGGAACCCCTGCGCAATATTCATAAAAGTGATATATCTAAGTATAGTAAAATAGCCAATCTCTGCTGATTGAAATCACGTACTGCGCCATCTGGGGGGACACTAAGGATTTAGCATGCCTATCTCAAAGACGGAACAAGATAGAGAGAAAAAGGATTTTCAAAGTTGTAGAGTATCATGGATTTGGCACGAAAAGACACCTTGGGCAAATTATTACGCAGAATAGAACGATTAAAATGCACATTCTTTGTTTTGTGATTTCCAATATTGCGGAGTGGCAAAGCTAATCCAGAATATAAAAAAACATAAACTTAGCGTAACAATATTATACCATTGAGATGTTCAAATTTCTCACCGTCAGCTACAATGCACATTTGGATACTCTTTTAAATATCACACTGAACACGTTGGAGCATAGAGCGTGACATGTTATCATAAGCGTCCGTAATGCGTTGTTTAATGTCATGCAATGTTTGTGGAGTGGTCGCAAGCATTTGCAGTTTCAGATATCCCCCAAATTATCAGGCGGAACGTGGAGGGCAATCTTGGAAACCGCCATGACCAATTATTTGGTTCCTGAATTCCTGACGAGATACTGCTTCGCTGGATATGTTTTGTGAACAGTTGCATCGTTATGCTGAAACCATAATTTCCTAAAATAAAACAGCGGCAGATTCTCCACAAAATTACGTTCTCTAGAAATTGTAAATGTACTGCACCCGTTAACGTGACATCGTAAAATATTGGGCCAATCAGCTTCTAATTGTCAACTGCATACCAAGCGTTAATAACAAACCGCATTTGATGTCGAACGTTGGTAAAATATCTAGGATTATCCACCTCTCAGTTATGGGTGCTTTGCTTATTGTACACACTATTCCGTGAAAAGCAAGTTTCATCAGTCCACACTATTTCTGCCAAGAATGTTGGCTGAATCTGTATCTGTTTCGTGACGAAGTTGCACTACGTTTGGCATCCCCGACCAGGAGTGCTTGCGTAGGTATTAGTCGGTATGGATGAGTGACTAATTCGCTCACAATTTTCCAAATATGTCCACTGTGTTCACTGATCTCTCTCTGTTGCTGCATTTTGGAAATGCGAGGTCGTATGTTATTACCTTTTCCTATTGAACTCGCCGTCCTATCTTAGTTGGTCTGGCTGATCGACTTCAACCAGTTATGCATCCTGCCTACCTTACACGTTTTACTACAGGTATGATGGTTTGATGAGAAGGATAAGGGCCTGCGTGGAAACACTGCCGGTACAAACTTGCTGCTGATCATGACTCATGTCTGTGATGGAGATCACTATCTAATTCAATAATCATTTACTTTGGCTTTCTTTAATGTAATCTATCCAAAATCAAGAATTCTAAATCTTTTCTGTTCTCATTTTTCGGTCACTTCGGCTTTTAAATCTGTATATTTGCTTTTCCCGTATGCATTATTCTTAATTGTTTATGTGTCTCTTCAGACATGGTGGCACCGTTGTGCTAAAAATAGACTATATTACTTCCGTTTGCTACCGCAACGAACTTTTTGCTTCCCCTCTTTTGGCATAGCGTTGGCATAAATTATTATTTGTTGCCCTGTGACAGCTTTAAAATTATTTGCTCGTGATTAAGTCATTTTAATTTTATTGGATTTACTTTTAGGGTTGCTCTGGAATTGGCGTTATTGATCTCAGCCAAGTGTTTGTTCTCGCCAATGTGTAATTCTCTGCAGGCGTAATTTTTAATTCATTCCATCTTAATTTCAGTGTCTATATAGGACGTAATTTTATTTCGCTGATCCACCACCTCCCTTTATAATAATGTTTAAATAGCATCTTTTAAATAAATATTGTTAAGCATTCAATGTCTTTTTCTTTACTGCAACTAAGTGCATTCGAACCTGGATTTTTAACCGTCACAACGCAACTTAATAATTTAAAATACCTGTGAGCAATTAACTTCTTTACCGTGTCGACATTCATTTCTCCTTCCGTTCAAGTTTCCTGACGCCACAGTGCAAGAAATCACGAAAAAAGAGATGCGCGTTTTAACTAGTCTATTCTTCGCGTGAATGTCCACAAAGTGTCTTTTCGTTCTTAATCTTGAAGAAACCACAATCTACAGGCGCAGTGTCATCGATACAGAACAACAACTGGATAACTGCCCACCCCTATCACACTAAGACAAAGTGCTTCCATTGTTATTATTCATTTTAAATACCGACATAGTGGTTGAAAGAATCGAGAGTAGCGTGCCACAGTGTCAAAGAACTTCTTTGATTCAGCTGAATTTGTATCACGCAATTGTCCATTCGATCCGTCATCATATTGCTGGTAATTAATCGAGCTTTGACAACGGTTGCACTTTTTCAAGGTTGGAACCATTTGTACAGTATGTCCAGCTGTTCTATATCGATAAGTAGTATACAAATATTAGAGAACGCTGCACGTCCATCCTGCGTGCAGGTTTCGCCGCAAATTTCGATCGCACCGCAGCATTACTGTTTGCGCATGCTCAGTCTGCCAATACCTTGTTACATAAGCTGGGGTACAAAATTAAAGCCACAAACGCAAGAACTGTGATAACTGAATAAATATACAGATTATTGTAGGAAAATTTGTCAAAGATATATATATTATCGCAGTTAAAAGCATATAGCAGCATAATAATGTACCCTAAAAATAAGATGACTTGTTAGTTAATATACACTTTATATAAAAAAAACAATCAAATCATGATGCATTATATCTTAGGAGAGGTCCATCTAATATACAGTGTTACCACCGTGCACTGCTATACAAGTTTAACAACAAGGTCTCATAGTGATTATGACGACGGCAAGAAACTTTTGCGTTTATAAATCTCGTTTGCAAGCGCATCGAAAGCGAGACTTTTAATATTTGTAGGCTTCTTAAAGAAGCTTGAAAGTCGGCAAAAATGGTTTTCCTAGACCATCCCAAACATGTTCTATAGTATTGAGATCTAGTGTTCTATAGTATTGAGATCTAGTGTTCTATAGTATTGAGATCTGACTTCGTAGGCTGGTTTAAGAAGATCATCAACAATAGAAGTTCTAGGTATGGCTACGCGTTATCGCTCATATGCAGACGAAAAACCTACCTCACGTAGCCTTCAAGAACTTCATTCTCACAGTGCAATGCGGTGGCACATCCCAATAAAAGTCGCGCAGTGCTGTAGGACTGCCCAATAAGCTGCTATCCGGACAAGGATTCCTCTCCCACATAATTGGTCGATTTTCCTTGCTTTGTAGAAATGATAAAGAGCTCCTCATTGTTTGGAGACTCTCCGAGATTCCTCTGTGTCCTGAATCTTGACTCACCCGTAAAAAGAGCAGGTTTCCATTTTGTGTGTTCGGCTTCATGACAACGAGTTCTTGTGCGTCTTGTGCTGAAAGAGTGACACACTATCTATTGGACGTCAGGTGAAAAGGTCCCTCTCTTCAAGACGTCAGTATAAGTCAAGTAATGCGAGAAATTTCTTTTTCCAGGACATAAAAGCTAGGTCACTAGACATCTCTGTAGCCGTTTCCTGCCTACATGGTGCACTAAATGACCTACCGTCATGGTGCACTTAATGCCAATTAGCAAGCCTTTGCAGGTGCTCTTCGATTCCTGGTAGTAGTACCGCTTTTTTGTATTAATCCCACAATCTAAATACTCTTTGTCAAACGATTACGTAAAAACGTAAATCCTGGTCCTGTTTAGCGGCGAAAAGTGGCATGTTCATAAGTTGTTGGTATGGGGAAGCTTTCCCCAGGTTCACACCCCAGGCCGTGACAAAAGAGTAAGACTTCGTATAGAAGCAATTACATTTTATTTAATATATCAGCATATATATAAACATCAAAAATATAAAGTCCTACGGTGGCTGGGCAGACTCCTCAAAAAGACGCGGCTTCACTAGACAACTGCTAAGGCGTGAATGATGACGAGAAATTCAAGCGAAGAGGTTATTACAGAAGCAAAAACACGCCACAGGGCACGCCAAGCAAAATGCGAAAGTAACGTGACGCCAATAGGCGTTAAGTACATTTCTATATAATTATTTTTGAATCCCAGACGCGCCACAGGATAAAACAAACAATCTATCAGCTAAATTGTAACCCAAAAGTAAGCCAAAGTTATTTATAGATTTGATACCATATATGGTCATAAACAAACCATGGAAACAGAAATGCTAGGCTTTACCAATGCAAAAGGGAAATATAAAGGAAAAATAAATGAAAACGTAAGATTGCTTTTAAATAAGGTATGTTCAGAAATAAAACTTTACATGCAAAGCGAAGAGTAAATCCGAATCGAAAGTGCAAAGAATAAATTTTGAAAACAGATTAAATTTAGAAATAATTCGCAATTAAGTAATTGATAATTAAAAAGGATATGTGATGATCTGCATCACAACTGGGGGTGCTAGTCAGATGTGCGCTTGTCCAATTACTTCGAAACGATTTATTCTTGGATACTCCAACCATTTTATTCTTCAGGAATATTATAGTTACAAATACAACTGCAAAATTCAGAGGGATATTATCAAATCAAATGAACTAAGAATCAATAAACAAGACGAAACACGAGCGTTCACTCAGCTCGCTTTCTTCTCTCCTCGAAGGGTTCATTTGGATTTACTGGCAGCATGCCAATTTTCTACGCAAAACGCAGTCAGACAGCACTTTCGGAGACAATTGCAATTGTCATGAAACCTCCCCTTGTGATTCCCAATTTCAAGCCATTTAATGAATCTCGATCTTATTGAATCATCTAAGTGATTATGAAAACTCATTCTCACTGCAGAAAATCAAACTTGTGGGTTTTAGGAATCTATTAACATAAATGCAGGCAAAAAAATTCGCAGATGCTGTAAAAATCTGTGCTACAAAATTAACGCTGCACACCATTTATTCTCAGTTGCAGGCTAACATTGCGTAATTCGGTCCTCAAAGTATCTTATAAATAAAAATGAAATTCTGTTTGTTTGTTTGTACGTTTGTTTGATTATTTGTTTGTTTGTTTGTGGATTTGAGTTGTATACAAATCCACAAAAATGGACCTATCAGCCTGAAAATTTTCACAGATATGTAAAATAATATAGAATAAATCATAGTCCACTTTAAAACTTTGAAAGTTCACCCGTTCCCGGAATTTAAGAGATTTTTTATGTTCTCCACGCAAAAAGCTTTCCGTAATTGTAACCCCTGTAGTGAAAAAAGTGTGAAATAAGGATCGTGGTTGCCATGTGTGGCGATTTTGCCGAATAAGATGTTTTAAATTCTCAAAGTAAAAATAAAAGAATAATAATGATTTTTTTTGTTAGTTTATATTCGTAAGATTATATATTTTTTAATTATAATATCGTGCGCATGGTAAATCGGAGCAGGAATGAAATGTTTTATACGCAAAACAATAAGAATTGAAGATTTCCGAGGCTAATATGTTAAAATTTTTTAGTTTGGCGAAAAAATAAAATGGCTCAAATGCCGAGAAAGTGAGTTCTAGCGGTTTGCACAGTTTCTGGCTTGGCGCAATTTACTGAGAGCTTAAGGAAACGGATTTTTGAAAACAAGTGCAAAGGTTTTATTAGAATACAGCGTTAAATTTTAATGATCCGTGCGAAAATAATGCAGTTATTAAGGGATTTCAAGCGATCTATCTTCAGCATTCTCGCGATTTTGAGGAGGATTCTAACGCTTGGCGCTATTTATCGTAATTTAATCGTCTGCTATTTGGGTTATGAATACACCTGCGTATAAGTTTTTGAAATTTTCATTCAGTTGGAATTGTGCATTTTTCTGAGCAGCTTTTCTGCATCTAATGTATTACATCCAGAAAAACAGGATGTTAGAAATATCAATTTTAATTTTGTTTAATCACACTCATGAATAATGATACACTTTCCAACTTAATGAAAGAAGGAACGAAAATAGGGAAGACCCATGGATTATAACTCTTTTTATATATAGCACTTTAGTGCGTATTTAAAAATCTTAAAGTGTGTCAGATTTTCTATGATTCTAGCGCTTGGCGCAATTTAATGATAGGGTATTTTTCAAAACAAGCGTAGGTTATCTTATAAATAAAAATGAAATTCTGTTTGTCAATTTGTTGATTTGGGTAGTATACAATTCCACAAAAATGGACCTGTCAGCCTGAAATTTTACACAGGTATGTAAAATAATATAGAATAAATGATAGTCCACTTTAAAACTTTGAAACTCCACTTAAAAACGTTTTCCTCCTGAATGGTTCTCTTAATTTCCGTTCCCGGAATTTAAGAGATTTTGTATGTTCTCCACGCAGAAAGCTTTACGTAATATTAACCCCTGTAGTGCAAAAAGTGTGTGAAATAAACATCTTGGTTTCCATGTGTGGCGATTTTGCCGAATAAAATGTTTTAAATTCTTAAAGTAAAAATAAAAGAATAATAATAATTATTTTTAGTTTATTTTTTTAGGTTATTTTTTTAATTATAATATCGTGTGCGCATAAGAAATGAGAGCAGGAATGAAATGTTTTATACGCAAAACAATGAGGATCGAAGATATCCGAGACTAATATGTAATTTTTTTTAGTTTGGCGAAAAATAAAATGGCTGATAGGCCGATTTTTAGAGAGTGAGTTCTAGCGGTTTGCACAGTTTTAGGCTTTTTGGCGCAATTTACTGAGAGCTTAAGGGAATAGCATTTTTGAAAACAAGTGTATAGGTTTTCTTAGAATACAGCATTAAATTTTAACTATCCGTGCAGAAATAATGCAGTTATTAGGGCATTTCAAGCGATGTAGCTTCAGAATTCTCGCCAATTGAGTACATTGATTTAACTTGGGGGAAATCCGCCAAATTTCAGAAAATTGAAATCTTCGCATTTAGTACATCAAGGTAACGATGAATAAAACATGTTATAGTTGATAATTTAAAAAATGCGGCTGTATTAAGGGATTCCACTTTTCAAATAAATGCCTGGCGGTCGAACCATTTCCCATTTTGATTGCTGCTAAGTCAATGCTTCGAATGATTCCCTGAAACAACTCTTGCAAAATGGCGTATGCTGGCACTTTAGCGAGGCTTAGATTTGAAACTGGATTTTACTTGAGACTGGTATATACGTATAATAAGACTGGTTATAGATAAAAATGAATGTTGGTATGTGTGTAGGAGGTTGAAAAACTCCAGCACCGTTTCACCGATCACCATGAAATTTGGTTCACTTAAGTCTTTTATCATGGAGAAGGTTTTTATGCTATCCGTTTTCCTCTAACTTTTCACTAGGTGGCGCAGCAGAACGTCGAATTCTATTCCGTTTAGCCGTTTGCTATGCGAATATCGTCCAACCAATTTCGATGAAATTTGGTACACGCGAATATTAGAACACGGAGAATATTTTTCACTATCCATTTGCTGTAACTTACCGCTAAATAGCGCTGCAACGCATCAACTTCTATACCGTTCTACCGATCGGCATAAATTTTTTTATACTTACACATTTGAGAACGAAGAATATATTCTAACTGCGTTACTTTTGATGTTACTCACCACTAGATGGCACTGTAGCAGGCCAAATTTTTGACCATTCAAACGGTGGCTATTAAAGTTGGGGGAATTCCGCCAAATTTCAGAAAATTGAAATCTTCTCATTTAGTACATCGGAGTAACGATGAATAAAACAAACTATAGTTGATAATTAAAAAAAATCGGCTGTATTAAGGGATTCCAATTTTGAAATAAATTGGCGGTCGAACCATTTCCCATATTGATTGCTGCTAAGTCAATGCTTCGAATGATTCCCTGAAAAAACTCTTGCAAAATGGCGTATGTTGGCACTTTGGCGAGGCTTAGATTTGAAACTGGAATTTATTTGAGACTGGTATATATAATAACACTGGTTATAGATAAAAATGAAAGTTGGTATGTGTTTATGAGGTTGAAAAACTCCAGCACCGTTGAGCACCGTTGCACGATGAAATTTGGTTCACCTAAGTCTTTTATGATGGAGAAGGTTTTTATGCTATCCGTTTTCCTTGACTTGCCACTTGGTGAGGCAGCACAACGTCGAATTCTATTCCGTTTAGCCGTTTGCTATGCGAATATCGTCCAACCGATTTCGATGAAATTTGGTACAAGCGAATATTAGAACACGGAGAATATTTTTAACTATCCATTTTGCTTTAACTTGCCGCTAAATGGCTCTGCAAAGAATCAACTTCTATACCGTTCGACCGATCGGCATAAAATATTTTATCTTACACATTTGAGCACGAAGAATATATTCTAACTGCGTTCCTTTTGATGTTCCTCACCACTAGATGACACTGCAATGCATTATTATTTTAACTCGCCACTAGATGACGCTGCAGCAGGCCAAATTCTTGACCATTCAAACGGTCGCTATAAAAATCAGTATACATAGCTATTTGAACGATGAGAATATTTTGGCGTTATCCATTTTGCTATAACTCGCCACTTGACGGCGCTGTAGCAAATCATTACTTTAATTAACTACTAGATGTCCTGCAGTGTATCACTTCTTGACTGTGCAAATGATCGTTATGAAAATTGGTATACATAGATAGTTGAACACGGTCGCTATGAAAATCAGTATACATAGCTATTTGAACAATGAGAATATTTTGGCGTTATCCATTTTGCTATAACTCGCCACATGACGGCGCTGTAGCAAATCATTACTTTAATTAACCACTAGATGGCCCTGCAGTGTAACACTTCTTGACTGTGCGAATGATCGCTATGAAAATAGGTATACATAGATATTTGAACACGGGGAAGAGTTTGGCACGATCCATTTTCCTATAACTTGACACTAGATGTCGCGTCAACACATGAACTTCAAGACTCTTCAGCCGATCGTCATGAAAATTCGTATACATCGATATCTGAATGCGAAGAATATTTTTGCCGTATCCGTTTTGCAAAAACTCGCCACTAGATTGTGCTACGCCGCATCGCCTTCTGCACCGTAAAAACGATTGCCTTGAAATTCAGTATGCATGATTATTGAACACAATATAACGCGATATCCATTTTGCTATATTTCTGTATTACAATAAATAGTAATCACAACAAATATTAAAATCAAAAAGTTCATTCATTCCCGTGCGAAGAACGGGTACTTCAGCTAGTATCTTATAAATAAAAATGAAATTCTGTTTGTTTGTTTGTTTGTTTGTTTGTTTGTTTGTGGATTTGATTCGTATACAAATCCACAAAAATGGACCTATCGCCCTGAAATTTAGCACAGATATGTAAAATAATACAGAATAAATCATAGTCCACTTTAAAACTTTGAAAGTCCACCCGTTCCCGGAATTTAAGAGATTTTTTATGCTCTTCACGCAAAAATCTTTCTGTAATTGTAACCCCTGTAGTGAAAAAAGTGTGAAATAAGGATCGTGGTTGCCATGTGTGGCGATTTTGCCGAATAAAATGTCGTTCGTATACAAATCCACAAAAATGAACCTATCGGCCTGAAATTTAGCACAGATATGTAAAATAATATAGAATAAATCGTAGTCCACTTTAAAACTTTGAAAGTCCACCCGTTCCCGGAATTTAAGAGATTTTTTATGCTCTTCACGCAAAAAGCTTTCCGTAATTGTAACCCCTGTAGTGAAAAAAGTGTGAAATAAGGATCGCGGTTGCCATGTGTGGCGATTTTGCCGAATAAAATGTTTTAAATTCTGAAAGTAAAAATAAAAGAATAATAATGATTTTTTTTGTTAGTTTATATTCGTAAGGTTATTTTTTTTAAATTATAATATCGTGTGCATGGGAAATCAGAGCAGGAATGTAATGCTTTACACGCAAAACAATAATAATTGAAGATTTCCGAGGCTAATGTGTAAATTTTTTTAGTTTGTCGAAAAAATAAAATGGCTGAAATATGGATTTTGAGTAAGTGAGTTCTAGCGGTTTGCACAGTTTTCGGCCTGGCGCAATTTATTGAGAGCTTAAGGAAATAGATTTTCGAAAACAAGTGCAAAGGTTTTATTAGAATACAGCGTTAAATTTTAATGATCCGTGAAGAAATAATGCAGTTATTAAGGGATTTCAAGCGATCTATCTTCACAATTCTCGCCAATTGAGTACATTGATTTAAGTTGGGGGAATTCCGCCAAATTTCAGAAAATTGAAATCTTCTCATTTAGTACATCGGAGTAACGATGAATAAAACAAACTATAGTTGATAATTAAAAAAAATCGGCTGTATTAAGGGATTCCAATTTTGAAATAAATTGGCGGTCGAACCATTTCCCATATTGATTGCTGCTAAGTCAATGCTTCGAATGATTCCCTGAAAAAACTCTTGCAAAATGGCGTATGTTGGCACTTTGGCGAGGCTTAGATTTGAAACTGGAATTTATTTGAGACTGGTATATATAATAACACTGGTTATAGATAAAAATGAAAGTTGGTATGTGTTTATGAGGTTGAAAAACTCCAGCACCGTTGAGCACCGTTGCACGATGAAATTTGGTTCACCTAAGTCTTTTATGATGGAGAAGGTTTTTATGCTATCCGTTTTCCTTGACTTGCCACTTGGTGAGGCAGCACAACGTCGAATTCTATTCCGTTTAGCCGTTTGCTATGCGAATATCGTCCAACCGATTTCGATGAAATTTGGTACAAGCGAATATTAGAACACGGAGAATATTTTTAACTATCCATTTTGCTTTAACTTGCCGCTAAATGGCTCTGCAAAGAATCAACTTCTATACCGTTCGACCGATCGGCATAAAATATTTTATCTTACACATTTGAGCACGAAGAATATATTCTAACTGCGTTCCTTTTGATGTTCCTCACCACTAGATGACACTGCAATGCATTATTATTTTAACTCGCCACTAGATGACGCTGCAGCAGGCCAAATTCTTGACCATTCAAACGGTCGCTATAAAAATCAGTATACATAGCTATTTGAACGATGAGAATATTTTGGCGTTATCCATTTTGCTATAACTCGCCACTTGACGGCGCTGTAGCAAATCATTACTTTAATTAACTACTAGATGTCCTGCAGTGTATCACTTCTTGACTGTGCAAATGATCGTTATGAAAATTGGTATACATAGATAGTTGAACACGGTCGCTATGAAAATCAGTATACATAGCTATTTGAACAATGAGAATATTTTGGCGTTATCCATTTTGCTATAACTCGCCACTTGACGGCCCTGTAGCAAATCATTACTTTATTGAACCACTAGATGGCTCTGCAGTGTATCACTTCTTGACTGTGCAAATAATCGCTATGAAAATAGGTATACATAGATATTTGAATACGGGGAAGAGTTTGGCGCTATCCATTTTTCTATAACTTACCACTAGATGTCGCGTCAACACATGAACTTCAGGACTGTCCAGCCGATAGTCATGAAAATTCGTATACATCGATATCTGAATGCGAAAAATATTTTCGCCGTATCCGTTTTGCTAAAACTCGCCACTAGATTGCGCTACGCCGCATGGCCTTCTGCACCGTACAAAAGATTGCCTTGCAATTCGGTATGCATGATTATTGGACACAATATAAAGCGATATCCACTTTGCTATATCTGTTTATTACAATGTATAGTAATCACCACAAATCGTAATATCAAAAAGTCCATTCATTCCCGTGCGAAGAACGGGTACTTCAGCTAGTAAACTATATTTTTTTAGTTTTGTTGATGGCAGTACTGAATAATTGTATAAAATGTGCTTGTCACCTTAATTTTGGGCACCAGCGTATTTCTCACTGCAAATGCACACTACCGTCATTTTCCGATCGTGTGATCCTCAGCGTTGATACCAGCAAATATAAAGCAATTATCTTTGAACCGAACCTTAGAGATGAGGACAAAATATGATTTTAATTAGATTATTTAAAAATAAAGTTAAGATTGATTATGAAGCTCGACGACAGCATAAACATCACTATCATGATTTAGAATTAAATGTGAAAAAAAGGGACGTTACGTAAGACCTTAACAATTTTATACTTTTTAAAAAACGGTTTAAAAAAATACCTGTAATAATAATTACATTTAGAAAATAATTTAGGGATAACAAATTATGATATGTATGTTAGAAACTGAACTAAATTCAGTGTAGACTAGCAAATGCATGGATATAACATTTTGATCATGCTTACTTTTCATTTAATGTAATTATTCTTGTTTCTTTTCATTTGCCAATTTGTAATTCAACACTATATAAATTCTTGTATGGTATTAATATTTACTGTACTATTGGCAACCATTAATGATCTTAGATACCTGCTTTTTTTAAACTTAATGGTGAAACTATACAGCGAATATAGAAAGTAATAAGCGAAACAATAATTGGGATTTTTAAATTTCTTTTAAAACTCACCATTATAGTTTCGCTTATTAGTTTCTATATTCGCTTGCTTGTACAATGAAAATAGCATTTCAATTTAGAATTTTAGCAACACACTAAATAATTCTATTGTAGATGATCTGAAATATGTGAGATACTTTTATCAAGTATTGTTTGAGTTAGGACTGCTGCATCCAAACAGATATCTTCAATAATAATAACAGATATCTTCAATAATTAATAATGGGGATTTTTAAATTTCTTTTAAAACTCACCATTATAGATTCGCTTATTAGTTTCTATATTCGCTTGCTTGTACAATGAAAATAGCATTTCAATTTAGAACTTTAGCAACACACTAAATAATTTTATTGCTGTTGATCTGAAATATGTGAGATACTTTTATCAAGTATTGTTTGAGTTAGGACTGCTGCATCCAAACAGATATCTTC